>JASDQU010685621.1:82801-92955 GCA_032191745.1 Picea mariana | reverse complement strand
AGGATAGTTTCATTAACAAATTTATTGATCTACATCTCATTATTCCAGAATTAAGCATGAGTTCCCTAACCATACTTCTCGGATAACTCATCCACAAAGAGTCTTCCCATGAGGGCTTTAAACATAAGGGGACCACTTTGAAGTTCATCCATTTGCACTTTCTATCAAGACAATAATGATTCATCTTTACATCAATCCAACTATGCATCATATATCAATGAAACCACATTGATCCTTCTTCAGCTATGCATCATATATCAATTAAAACTCATTGATCTATGGAACATATATCATATGACTATGATTCCACTTGACATCAATTCATTCACATCAAGGACAATACATATTACATCAGTATGCTATGACAAGACATTATTCCTTTGACAACAATCCTTTGACATCAATCAATCCTTTGTCATCAATGGAAACATGATCCAACAACCTTGACACCTTCATGAGATACAATATGACTCAAATACTCTACCTCCTTCACCCCAAATAAACATTTGGATGGTTTTTCATATAGTTGTTTATCCTTCAGTAGTTGTAGCACCTTGTTAACATGTCGCACATGATCCTCCCAAGACTTGCTATAGATTAGTATATCATCAAAAAATACTAACAAAATTTTTGAAGGACGAGCTTGAAAATGGAATTCATCAACCCTTGGAATGTGGAAGGTTCATTTGTAATGCCAAAAGGCATGACCAAAATTTCATAATGGCCTTCATGAGTTCAGAATGTTGTTTTTGGGATATCTGCTTCCTTCATTCGAATATGATGATACCCTGAACGAAGATCCAACTTTGTGAAATAAATTGCTCCATGTAGTTCATCTAACAATTCATCAATGATGAGAATGAGAAACTTATATTTAATATTGATCTTGTTGAGATCTCTATAATCTGGAAACATACACCATGAACCATCTTTCTTGAGTACCATTACCACTTATGCAGAGTAAGAAAATTGTCTAGGTCTAATAATGCTAGCCTCTAACATTTCTTCAACCATACGCTCAATTTCACTCTTTTGGGCATAAGGGTATCTGTAAGGCCTGATGTTAGAAGGAACACTCCCAGGATTTAGGTGAATATCATGATCATGATTTTGAGTGGCTGGAATACCTTTGGGAATATATTCAAATACTTTGGAATTCTTATCAATGATCCCTTGGATATCTAGGGGAACAGATGGCTTGGATGTTTGAACATCTATTGAGAATAGTTGTGCAATTACACACTAGTTCCCCTTTTTCAATATTATGTCATGCCATTATAGCTTATCACCTTACTGGGTTTCCCTATGATACCACTTAACTCAATTTATTTTCCTCCTAATACAAATTTCATGAAAAGTTCTTGAAAATTAAAACCCATTGTTCCTAATGATTGTAACCATTGGATTCCTAGTATTACATTAGCACCACCCATGGGCATAGAAATCATTGGACTATTCATTACATATTCACCCATAGTAAGATTGATCTTATTGCATTTTACTAAGAAATTGATAGTTCCTCCATTTGCAATCATTACTTGAAACTTTGGCACTCAATATACAAAGCAATTGAGATCTTTGGCTAATTTATAGTGAATCAAATTTTGAGTACTACCAAAATCAATTAGTACTATTACATTTTTATTTTTGATATATCCTTTAATATTTATGGTTTGAGGAGTGCTAATTCCAGCCAATGCATTACATGATATCATGGGAGTAAATTCTTCAGAATAAATCACTTCTACATTCATCTTGAGATGGTTCTTGTTCTTGTTCTTCTTCCTCTTCACAATCTATGTAAAATAATTTATTCTCACCACACTTATGTCCCTTACTATACTTGTTTTCACAATTAAAGAATAAACCTTTTGATTTTCTTTCCTCCAATTGTTGAGTTGTCAACCTTGTAGGTTGAGGTGTTTTAGAAGAAGGAACATTATTCTCTCGATAGATGTTAGGAGTGGTCCTTCTAGTAGCAATAGCCATATTTTTACTTTCAACATTTCTTTCCATCTTGAATGCATTCTCTAATGATTTGGGTTCCCAAAGGAAAACTTCATGTTGAATTTTATCATTTAAAATTCCTATAAATACATCAATCAGGTTCTCATATGGAATATATTTTACCTTTATATTCAATATTTGGAAGTTCTCAATGTGCTCTGCAAATGAACCCTTTTTCTTGAGATTTATCAATTGGATAAAGAAGGTATTATTCCTTGTATCCTCATAGTGCGCTATCATTTCTTCCGTGAAAATTGTCCAAGTGATGAGTGATTTGCGAGAACAAAGCCATAGATACCACAAAAATTGATTGGGTTCTAAATACAATGAAGCAATTTGTACCTTTTGTGTATGTGGAACATCATGTAGATCAAATAATTGCTCCATCTGAAGTATCCATGTGATTGAGTCATTGCCATCAAACTTCCTCATATCAATCTTAGGAAAGTGGTTGGTCTTCAACCCAAAGTTGGAGTTTCTCCATTCTTGATTCATTTTCATTGTGTCCTCATCATGAATATATTGGGATACATTTTCAATTCCAGGTTTCCTCTCTATTAGGAAAGTTTTCAATCCTTCCATGATCTCCCTTTTTAAATCACCCATCATCCCGTGTAGTTCATCTTTTGTTATTGTCTTATATTGTAAATCATTTATGTCCCTACTCATTTCTTCACCTTCATAAAGAGTCCAAGTAGGATTGTCTGGAGGCTTATTTGGTGTATAAGTTCCCTTTTTTGATGCCATGTTGGCCAAGTATCACTTTTAAACCTTGATTTCAAGGTGGTTCTGCTAGACGATCTTTCTTCTGCTATATCTCCAAACTTTCATCCCTTTTGGGTATGAAGATTTTTTTATTTTAGTTCTCTAATATTTATTCTCTGCAATGCCACATGTCTGATAAAAATTGTATGTTCCAAGTGGAAGTTATGGTAACTTCCTCACAACTTGCTGATTTGTTTTCCTTCCAGCAGAGCGTAATTGTAAAGCATGTCAAGATCACAATATCTGATATTTGATTCTGAAACTTGTACCAGAAATACTAAAGACTTTCCATTATCCAATCAAACTAGTCTCACTTAATTTGGATACTCACTAAAGAAAATATCATTTTTTTACCTGGAAGACCTGTTTGAGACTAGTTAATATGACTAGTCAAATACCCTATCCTGCACAGGGTGTATATACAAATTTAGGATGACCCAGAAGATGAATTTTTTATCACAACTACCTTGATAACTTCTATGAATATCCTCCATATTGTAGGGTATGAAACATTACATAAACAATTTCATAGAGAAAATTCCATGATGAATAAATTCAGAATGATTCCATAACCCTATCTTACATAGGCTATATATTCAAAAGTATAAGGCCTCAGGAGATGAAATTGTAACCCAAGTTACCTTGATCCATATACTAAATATCCTCCAGGGGGTTCCTTCTGAAACGTTGTAGAAAAAAATTTATAGTTGAAATTCCAAAGTGTCTCAGATGTAGCAGTGAAACCCCAAGACCTTGAGCTCTGATACCAAATGTTAAGAACCAAATATCAAGATATCATAGAAAAACCTCATAATAAGTACTCAACTCCTTGAAAAAGAGACAATTTTAGACAATAAGCCTCTTTTGGGGGGAAACATCCTTATACACCACATAAATTTCCAAATACAAGATGATTCCAAATGAAAAGGTCTCCTTGATATCTATAGGAGACTAGGAGGTACAATTAAAACTAATGGATCCAAACCAACATAAATAAATAACATTAATAATGTAATATTCCCCAATTAATGGGTAATGTGCCATTATTTAGGGCTTAACAACCAAGGCCCATTTGTGTCCTTTTGTTTGCTGCCAAAGGAACCTCCACTAAATGATTTTGATGACATTGAGCACTGAAAGAGGACCAGCCAGTGAAGAAAATATGTAGGAAGGGATATCTTGAAGGACCAATTTGAGGAGGATTAGGCGACTGGCCAAGTTGATGGTTCTAAAGGTCCATGAGAATAGTCATTTTTCCATAGAGGTTATCAATCCCACCGATGAGCTATTACAAAGAGAAATATCTATGAGTGTTACCCCTAGGTAATTAGATGGAAAGGATCCCCTACGAAAGCCAAGGGTTCGAAGAATAAAATCTTGGATGGCTCTGTGGGTATTAAAGAAGAAAATCATGAATTTTTCTTTATTAATGGTTGTACTAGAGATTTTTTTTAATTCATTGAGGATTTCCTTGAAGAATATTACTTCATGGAAAGTAGGGGAGCCTGTCATCATTATGTCATCTAAAAATTGGATGTGTGAGATATGTGGGTTTAGGACATACAAAGGAAGCCCTTGTAGGGAGCCTTCTACTATCACTTCCTTCATGTAACGATTTAGCCCTTCCACCATGATGATGAAGAGGAAAGGGGAGAGAGGATCGCCTTTCATGATGCCTATAGAGGAAGATAAAGGTGTGGAAGGGATTCCATTGATTAGAACAGAAAAACGGTTGTTGAGATAATTTTGAGAATCCATCTTACCCAATCTTGGCTAAACCTGAAAGAAATTAGGAGATTGTGCATGTACTGCTAGCTAAGTGTATCTAAATATTTGGATAGATCGAGTTTTATTATCATGCTAGGTGTTCTTGCGAGTTTCAAAGAATGGGTAACCTCATGTGCAAGGAAGATGATATCCATGATTTGAAGGCCTTCTACGTAGCCTGACTTTTCTTGAGAAATAATAAGAGGTAAAATTGATTTAAGTCAGATAGATATTACCTTAGTTAATATCTTGTATATGACGTTGGATAGAGTGATGGGTTTGAATTGTTTGGGTTGTGTTTCCTGCTCCTCCTTTGGAATGAGAGTGATGAAGGTGGCATCGATCATTGGGAGTACTTTCCCTGAGTTTCTGGAGTCTTCTATAATCTACCACACCTCCTCCATGACTAAAGGCTAGCAATGGTAGAAGAAATATTTGGTGAATCCATCTGGCCCCGAAGATTTTACTACTGGCATGTCTCTCACTACTTTATCAACCTCTTCGATTGTGATGGGCCTTAGGAGAGTTGCATTCTGGTTAGGGGTGACAAGAGCAGGAATATGCTTTGATATATTCTCTATTATTATTGATATGTCTAGAATTGTTTCTGTGAGGATATTTTGGTAATAATTGACCAATTCCTATTCCATTTCAGAATGGGTAGTGAGGATTTGGTCTTGGGAATTTTCCAATTTCATTATCCTATTGATGTGTCTTCATTGGATCATGGAGTGATGGAAGAACTTTGTGTTTTTTTCTTTGTCCCTTAGCCATTGTATCCTGGATTTTTGGTGCCATAGGATATCCTCTTGAGCGTATCTCTCTTCCAAATTTTTATTTACCTTTGCTTCTTCTTCTTGTAGATGTTCTATGTAACCTAGAAGAATGATCTCTCGTTATATATATTTCATCCTTTTCTCCAGATCTCGTTGGGCTTGAAATATGTTCCCAAAGGTTTTCTTGCTCCAAATCTTGAGGTGTTGCTTGAAGTTTTTCAACTTTTGCTGGAAGAAATACATCAGAGAGACATGAGATATTATTTCATCCTCCCACCATTTCGAATGGTTCTCTTGGAAGTCTGGGTGGTTGAGCCAAAATTTCTCAAAGTAGAAGGGTATTTTCCTTGTTGGACTAGTTGTGTCTATCCATATTTGAATCGACCAATGATATGAGCCTGATATGGATAAGATGTTGACCTACATGGGATCCTTCCAACATTAAGGGCTCAAAAATTAGGTAGAAATATATTCTGCAGGCAATGCATTGTGATCCTAATCTGCCTAAGAAGGCGATCTAAAGGATAAGGTGACCATGCAAGCCATAGCTCGGCTTATGACCAAAAACTCTTCTCAAGGACACAAATCTGAACAGGGGCGCACCATTAGTTTGGGTGACCAAGCAAATGGGGATCAAACCAAGGTGACCCAAGAGTGGCCAAGAGGTGTTGGCGATCTCAGAGTGACCTCTCGGGATTAGTGGGAGAATCCCAATGCAACCATGGAATAGGGCGCACTCACTTCATTCCTACAAAGAAGAAACTAGCAACAGTGCAAACCCCAGTTAGTGCGCCCTCCCTTCTGCCTTAGAAAACTCGAAGGAAATGATTTTCTCCCTGAGAGAGTGGCTAGCTAATGAGATACGATTTCTCTCAGAGGTGGAAGAATGGAAAATGGAGTCACCAGGAGGAATCCAAGAAGGAAGGCACACTGGTTAATCTTCAGAAAACATAAAAACGAAATTGTCATGAATGTAAAATGAAAACTCAGAAAAGAAAACAACAAAGACACATAGCTTTAGAAGAAAAGGTAAGAATACTTTATTTTAGTCCCATTTCACCTTATATACCAAGGGGACCATTTATTTTACATATATTCAATTACTCATCAAAAGGTGAAGAAGTGTTGCGCCTAGGTGATTGACTTGTGCTCCCTAGGTGGGCGTTCCCCTAGGTGGCCTCCTTGGCCCAGATCCAGATCATTTGTTAGACCAATTGTAGTCCCCATTGATGCATTCAATGTCAATTAAGCCTATATATTAAATGGTTTCTTTAAAGTATTCTAAATCTCACTCTATAATGTGAATCCCCCCTTGTTTTTCTTCCAGATAGGTGATCATATTGAATTCTCGTCCCAAAATCCAACGTTGACTTCTTGTTATGCTACTAAGGCGATAAAGACTTTGAAGGATTTTTTTCTTATCTTGTTGCAACTGAGGGCCATATACATTAGTGATGATGCCTCCTTTGTTTGACCCTATACCTCTATATTCTGTCTATATTTTCCACTCCATGGAGAAGAATCATTCGAGGAGGACCATTGAGGGATTGCATAGGATTTCCAATCCTCTAGATGCTCCTTTGGAGTCCATGTGGATGGTGTTTTCTTGCTTCCAACATTGACCATATATATATTTTTCTTCCTTCCCAGCACATTTGGTTTCTTGGGGGAGAAGTATATCTGGGTTCTCATCCATTATGCATTTTTTGAAGAAGCTTTTGTTTACTTCTTTCGTTCAATCCCTGGATGTTCCAAGTGATAATATTCATGAGGAGGAGGGGGTGGTGCGTGGAGGGAAACTATCTGAGATTAATTGGATTTGTCAAAAGTTTGACATAAATTGGCATACCTCTTGTATAAGTTACTGAGTGGATTTACGCCCACACTTTTTCTACTCTTTGGATTTATTGTGTGCATCCTTCAGGGGTTATTTGTAGATTCCCATACTTTTGGTGGATCTGGATGTTTCCCCTACTGTCGAGTTCATATATACTTTGGGAACCTCTCTTAGTTGATATGGTGGTATAGTGTAGAGCTCCTTTTTCTAATAATGTTTTTAGAGATTGACCAGGTTAACCCCTACTAGTTACCTCTCCTCTAATTTGATTTCCATGTTTCCTCCTTCCTCTAAGGGTATATCTCCTGCTTCTTGGTTCTGATGTGTGTTGGGTATTATTTCCTCTAGGATGAGCTCTTATGAAGGGTTAGTTTGTGCCTTTTGTGTATTGTAACACACCCACTATGGCATAATAAATTTTTTTCTTTTCCTCAAGGGACAGAATCCCCGAAGTCCTATGGGGGCCTAGGGCAGGCTAGTTCCTCCCTGTTCACCTCCCTGTGATCGTGGGTTAGGACCACATGCTAAAAAAACCAGGTGCCTTTTCATGTTTCGTGACTCAGCAATACAAGTGAGTCAAATCTTAAAGGTAGAATGGCGAGGGGGCTTCGGAATGAAACCCTGGCCGTAGATCTGGGCGCACAGATTCTGGCCGTCCAGATCTAACCACCGCTTAACAACAAAGCACTAGCTCCCTTTATTTAGTCCCTATCTCGATAGGACCACATATGAACCTAAATGCAAGCACCTTTCACAACTCGCAACCTCACGAGTTATGAGTCGAAGGCCCTTGAATTTTCCTCACCAATCACCGATACCCGAGATTCCGATATGGTATGGCCCGTCCTTATTAGCGCTCTCCACGCGTGACCACCGGCTAGGGATAACTACTAGCCTTTCTCGCAACTTGCAAGTTCGTGAGTTGAAAGGTTGAACCTCTGGGCCCTTCTTTTACAAAACCCCAAGACGCGAAAGTCAGAGAAGGTTTGACTCCTTCCAGGCTTCTCGAAACTCGCAACTTCGTGACTTGAGTTGTTGGGCCTTTGTGCTCCTTTCTTATGAGAACTCGAAGTACGAGAAGTCAACAACATGTCGACTCCCATTTCAAATGACACATGTCCACCACCTGTCACCACTTCTCCCTCTCTCTAGGCATCTTATTGCTACACCACCTGTCAACCACGTGGGTCCCACCAAGCAGATGTGCCACGTGTTGCACAAGATCTCGCAACTCACAAGCTCGAGATTTCTACAGTCGAAACTAATTCCCCTTAACCTCTGAGACCCCGATATGCGATATGGCGAGGAGGCCTTGACTCAATGGTTGCTCCTACTTCTCGTTATTCGGGACTTCGCGATTCCAAGGGTTTGGTCTTCCACCTCCAAACTCATGAACCCCCGATACGTGATGTATCGAGATGTCAAATCCCATGGTTGTCCTTCCTCTTTGATCAATGGCCCAGATCACATCGCGATCTCGCGACTCGGGACTTCGTGACTCCAAGAGCCTGGTCTTCCACCTCCAAACTCACGAATCCCCGATACGCAATGTATCGAGACATTAGATCCCACAGTTTTCCTTCCTCTTTGATGAACGGCCCAGATCACATCCCGATATTGCGACTCAAGACTTCATGACTCTAAGAGCCTGGTCTTCCACCTCCAAACTCACGAATCACCGATACGCAAAATAGTCAGATCTCTGCCACCTGTCCTCCAACATGGATTGTCCCGATGTCTTTGAGACTTTTGGGATGTAGTCGAGTTCACTCTCCCTCCTAAGTAAAGGTTAAGATCGATAGCTTATAGAGCTCTAATGGGTCCCTGAGATCTACAGTCTGGGATCCCATCACTATTTGCGAAGGCTAAAAGGGCGAGGTGTTAATTCCTATGCTCCTTCTCTATATCTGTCGGTGTTGATAGGCTTGGGGTATTCTCAAAAGGATTTTGAATGTTCGTTTACCAAGTGATAGGGTATTTTCTTTCTATATTTGAATCTCGCTATCCCTTCTGAGCTTGAATCACGAAGTTCAAACTCTCAGAGCTTCAGGCTCCCATGACCCTGAGACCTTAGAAAACTACTCTTTCTCGCATAAGGGTTCCAGACCCGGATTGCATGAACGCTCAAACAATTCTCGGGCAATTATCCCTGATCTTAATCATGTCTCTGGTAAAGTTCAGTATGGTTACAATGTTTATGGGGTAATTCTCGGAAAAGAGTACTCTCAAGGGGACTTCCTAGAATATTACGAGAAACTAAGCAAATAAGATGATTCTTGGTGGAGCGAACTCATGTTCTAGACTTAATCATTTGTGCAGAAAAAAACTATGGCATGTAAGCATACACAAGCATCCATTCTATCAAATCAAATGTTAGGTAAACACTTATATTCAAAACTATTTACAAGCACATAAAACTGAACATGCAATTATGGCATTAACTTTGAATAACACTTATCAGAAATAACACCAGAGGTGATACAACTACTAAGAGGGGTGCTTGTTTCCACCCAACCATAGGCTCGACGACTCCCAACGGATTTACCACTAGCCACCCCCGAGCTGAGGCCACGATGCTATGAGACTGAGTCTTTGTTTTCCAGTGACTGAGAACAAAGGTTACTCTCCTTCTTCTCCGCTATCACTTGCTCTGTATTTTCCAGAGTTCCTCTTCTTCTCTCGCATCTGCCCCCTCCACGCTTATTCCTCATGCATTTCCCTCTTGCGAGGTTGCATGTGGCATGATTTCCCTCACGGTGGTCAAGCCTAAGGGTCCTACGGATGGGTGGTTCACTTCCCCCATCCCTCATTAATTCCTGAGGAGCCATCTACCTACCAACCTATGAGTAATTTATTTCGGGCTAGCGAGCTGCTCTTGGTTCTCCAGGCCAGTGAAGTCCAAATACGGTATTGGTTTCGGTGGAAGTTAATGCCACCGTTCCAGGTGCTTTCCACCACCTTTCTTCAGCCATCACGGTCTCTTTTTCAGCATATTCCCTCTC
>JASDQU010685621.1:65659-76231 GCA_032191745.1 Picea mariana | reverse complement strand
CTCAACTCCAATGGATTTACAGACTGTACCATTGGATTCAGAATACATAAAAACCCCAAAATTGACTGTTAGAACTCTGAAAATGGACAATGGCTCATCCAACAATGACCTCTTCTACATGTGACCTCCAAGCTTCCCTGAGCTTCAATGAGGAAAAAACACCTGTAAAATTCCTCAAATGGATCTGAAACCTATCCCAAAATGTTCAGAGCATAATAATCAGTCAGAAAATGGATATGTGCTCATCTGAGCAATGCCTCAAACAATGAGGGCTTTAAGCTTCCTGAAGCTTCCTCAAACTTCAAGGGTTAAAAACCTACATTATAAGTCTCCAAATGCCTGTGAAAACATCACCAATGGACTCAGAACATCCAAAAACCCCTAGCTGGGATTTTACAGCACCTGATTTGGTCAAAAACTCAAGAAGTTATGCATTCTGCCCTTTTTCTCCTTCAAGCTCTATTATAGGTTCGCCATTTCGCACCTGTGGGTGAAGTGAACTTGGATTTTGAGTGTTTTTAATGCCTAAACTCAGCACCCACGCGCGTCCCGCAATTGGTGTCAAACTGTCGAAATGTTTACGGGAATCCAGCCCCCAAGCTCGAAGGTGTTGGGCGCATGGGGGGGCCATATGGCCAGGTCCCGCGCACCAAAAGGGCTACCTGTTCCCTGGTTAAATGAGGACTTGCCAAGTGGCAGGATATTCCAACCGTTTGTTTTAAAACACAAAGAAAAAAAACCAAACGCGCTCCATTTGTCAAAAGTCGTGGGCATATGTGTAAACACATAAAAAAATACCGCGTGAATGGTGAAATTTGGTCGAATGGTTGAAACCACGAGTTAACATTGCAATGCCCCCGTGCCAACCGTTTCAATGTAATATGGCCACATGATTTAACATATATTGTAAATGTTTGAAATACCCCCACGCTGTATACACCAAGCCGCGTGCACATAACCATAATAAACGGTGGTCACATGGTTTAATGTAATGCAACCATGGCATACAATGTTAAACCCGTGGGTTATTTGAACACACCCCCGCGCGCATTTAATAAACGGAAGGTTATATGGATATACATAAGACCGCGGTTCAAATTCCAATACCCCCACGTGCGCAAAGAATATTTGTATAGTGGTCATGTGAAATGTGGTGCGCGACCAAGGACTATAATGTTTAAACACCACAAAACTCCGCACCCAGTTTACATAGCATGTGGTCATGTATAACGGTTAATACAACCGTGGGCTCAGCCCCATTTGACATATGACTCCCATGCAAATATTAACATACGGTCATATATGGTGCCATAAAACCTCGGGCCGGGGCTAAGCCCTGGCCCAACCACCAACCAAACTTAATACAATGTAAATTTAAAACAATTGAAAACCATATCCCATGCAACAGACACGCGGCGGCATGTTGGCTAGCCGAGTTTCATAAAACATTATATGTTGGGGGAGGTCCGAGGGTCGAACCCCGCGGCCTCCATGATATTTTTATATGACCAAATTGTCCAAACCCAGGGTGCCACGTGGCATCCCTTGATTGGGCCACGTGGCACCCTGCAATTCACCCCAAAAATGCCACGTGTCCAAATATTACTCGTCCAGATGTCAACCAATCAGCGATTGCCACATCAGCAGGGTTGCCACATCAGCTGCCACAGATGTACCATCATGCCACATCACTGCCATGTGTGGGTCGTACGGACTGTACGGACAGGTACAGTCAGCATCATTATTTTTGTCTGTTTGTCTCGGCGAACATATCGCGATAACTTCTCCATATGGACTCCATTTGCGTAAATAAATATACCGCCGGAATCAGGAGAATGAGACGGACGCAATGGCACCATTTTCGTTGCATTCTGAGCACTTTGAAAATTGAGCAAACTTTAGACCCCTGTTCCAGAATCTGATCATATAGGGGAACAGATGGCTTGGATGTTTGAACATATATTGAGAATAGTTGTGCAATTACACACTAGTTCCCCTTTTTCAATATTATATCATGCCATTAGAGCTTATCACCTTACTGGGTTTCCCTATCATACCACTTAACTCAATTTATTTTCCTTCCAATAAAAATTTCATGAAAACTTCTTGAAAATTAAAATCCATTGTTCCTAATGATTTTAACCATTGGATTCCTAGTACGACATCAGCACCACCCATGGGTATAGAAATCATTGGACTATTCATTACATATTCACCCATAGTAAGATTGATCTTATTGCATTTTACTAAGAAATTGATAGTTCCTCCATCTGCAATCATTACTTGAAACTCTGGCACTCGATATACAAAGCAATTGAGATCTTTGGCTAATTTATAGTGAATCAAATTATGAGTACTACCAGAATCAATTAGTACTATTACATTTTTTATTTTTGATATATCCTTCAATATTTAGGGTTTGAGGAGTGCTAATTCCAGCCAATGCATTACATGATATCGTGGGAGTAAATTCTTCAGAATAAATCACTTCTACATTCATCTTGAGATGGTTCTTGTTCTTATTCTTGTTCCTCTTCACAATCTATGTAAAATAATTTATTCTCACCACACTTATGTCCCTTACTATACTTGTTTTCACAATTAAAGAATAAAAATTTTGATTTTCTTTCCTCCAATTGTTGAGTTGTCAACATTGTAGGTTGAGGTGTTTTAGAAGAAGGAACATTATTCTCTCGATAGATGTTAGGAGTGGTCCTTCTAGTAGCAATAGCCATATTTTTACTTTCAACATTTCTTTCCATCTTGAATGCATTCTCTAATGATTTGGGTTCCCAAAGGCAAAATTCATGTTGAATTTTATCATTTAAAATTCCTATAAATACATCAATCAGGTGCTCATATGAAATATATTTTACCTTTATATTCAATATTTGGAAGTTCTCAATGTGCTCTACAAATGAACCCTTTTTCTTGATATTTATCAATTGGATAAAGAAGGTATTGTTCCTTGTATCCTCATAGTGCGCTATCATTTCTTCCGTGAAAATTGTCCAAGTGATGAGTGATTTGCAAGAACAAAGCCATAGATACCACAAAAATTGATTGGGTTCTAAATATAATGAAGCAATTTGTACCTTTTGTGTATGTGGAACATCATGTAGATCAAATAATTGCTCCATCTGAAGTATCCATGTGATTGATTCATTGCCATCAAACTTCCTCATATCGATCTTAGGAAAGTGGTTGGTCTTCAACCCAAAGTTGGAGTTTCTCCATTCTTTATTCATTTTCATTGTGTCCTCATCATGAATATATTGGGATACATTTTCAATTCCAGGTTTCCTCTCTATTAGAAAAGTTTTCAATCCTTCCATGATCTCCCTTTTTAAATCATCCATCATCCCTTGTAGTTCATCTTTTGTTATTGTCTTATATTTTAAATCATTTATGTCCCTACTCATTTCTTCACCTTCATAAAGAGTCCAAGTAGGATTGTCTGGAGGCTTATTTGGTGTATAAGTTCCCTTTTTTGATGCCACGTTGGCCAAGTATCACTTTTAAACATTGATTTCGAGGTGGTTCTACTGGATGATCTTTCTTCTGCTATATCTCCAAACTTTCATCCCTTTTGGGTATGAAGATTTTTTTTTTTTAGTTATCTAATATTTATTCTCTGCAATGCCACATCTCTGATAAAAATTGTATGTTCCAAGTGGAAGTTATGGTAACTTCCTCACAACTTGCTGATTTGTTTTCCTTCCAGCAGAGCGTAATTGTAAAGCATGTCAAGATCACAATATCTGATATTTGATTCTGAAACTTGTACCAGAAATACTAAAGACTTTCCACTGTCCAATGAAACTAGTCTCACTTAATTTGGATACTCACTAAAGAAAATATCATTCTTTTACCTAGAAGACCTGTTTGAGACTAGTTAATATGACTAGTCAAATACCCTATCCTGCACAGGGTGTATGTACAAATTTAGGATGACCCAGAAGATGAATTTTTTATCACAACTACCTTGATAACTTCTATGAATATCCTCCATATTGTAGGGTCTGAAACATTACATAAACAATTCCATAGAGAAAATTCCATGATGAATAAATTTAGGATGATTCCATAACCCTATCTTACATAGGCTATATATTCAAAAGTATAAGGTCTCAAGAGATGAAATTGTAACCCAAGGTACCTTGATCCATATACTAAATATCCTCCAAGGGGTTCCTTCTGAAATGTTGTAGAAAAAAATTTATAGTGAAAATTCCAAAGTGTCTCAAATGTAGTAGCGAAACCCGAAGACGTTGAGCTCTGATACCAAATGTTAAGAACCAAATATCAAGATAGCATAGAAAAACCTCATAATAAGTACTCAACTCCTTGAAAAAGAGACAATTTCAGACAATAAGCCTCTTTTGGGGGGAAACATCCTTATACACCACATAAATTTCCAGAAACAAGATGATTCCAAATGAAAAGGTATCCTTGATATATATAGGAGACTAGGAGGTACAATTAAAACTAATGGATCCAAACCGACATAAATAAATAACATTACTAATGTAATATTCCCCAATTAAGGGGTAATGTGCCATTATTTAGGGCTTAACAACCAAGGCCCATTTGTGTCCTTTTGTTTGCTGCCAAAGGAACCTCCACTAAATGATTTTGATGACATTGAGCACTGAAAGAGGACCAGCCAGTGAAGAAAATATGTAGGAAGGGATATCTTGAAGGACAGATTTGAGGAGGATTAGGCGACTGGCCAAGTGGACGGTTCTAAAGGTCCATGAGATTAGTCATTTTTCCATAGAGGTTATCAATCCCACCGATGAGCTATTACAAAGAGAAATATCTATGAGTGTTACCCCTAGGTAATTAGATGGAAAGGATCCCCTACGAAAGCCAAGGGTTCAAAGAATAAAATCTTGGATGGCTCTGTGGGTATTGAAGAAGAAAATCATGGAATTTTCTTTATTAATGGTTGTACTAGAGGTTTTTTTTAATTCATTGAGGATGTCCTTGAAGAATATTACTTCATGGAAAGTAGGGGAGCCTGTCATCATTATGTCATCTAAAAATTGGATGTGTGAGATATGTGGGTTTAGGACATACAAAGGAAGCCCTTGTAGGGAGCCTTCTACTATCACTACCTTCATGTAATGATTTAGCCCTTCCACCATGATGATGAAGAGGAAAGGGGAGAGAGGATCACCTTTCATGATGCCTATAGAGGAAGATAAAGGTGGGAAAGGGATTCCATTGATTAGAACAGAAAAAAGGTTGTTGAGATAATTTTGAGAATCCATCTTACCCAATCTTGGCTAAACCTGAAGGAAATTAGGAGATCGTGCATGTATTGCTAGCTGAGTGTATCTAAATATTTGGATAGATCAAGTTTTATTATCGTGCTAGGTGTTCTTGCGAGTTTCAAAGAATGGGTAACCTCATGTGCAAGGAAGATGATATCCATGATTTGACGGCCTTCTACGTAGCCTGACTTTTCTTGAGAAATAATAAGAGGTAAAATTGATTTAAGTCGAATAGATATTACCTTAGTTAATATCTTGTATATGACATTGGATAGGGTGATGGGTTTGAATTGTTTGGGTTGTGTTTCTTGCTCCTCCTTTGGAATGAGAGTGATGAAGGTGGCATTGATCATTGGGAGTACTTTCCTTGAGTTTCTGGAGTCTTCTATAATCTGCCACACCTCCTCCATGACTAAAGGCTAGCAATGGTAGAAGAATTATTTGGTGAATCCATCTGGCCCTGAAGATTTTACTACCGGCATGTCTCTCACTACTTTATCAACCTCTTCGATTGTGATGGGCCTTAGGAGAGTTTCATTCTGGTTAGGGGTTACAAGAGCAAGAATATGATTTGATATATTTTCTATTGTTATCGATATGTCTAGAATTGGTTCTGTGAGTATATTTTGGTAATAATTGACCAATTCCTATTCCATTTCAGAATGGCTAGTGAGGATTTGGCCTTGGGAATTTTCCAATTTCATTATCCTATTGATGTGTCTTCGTTGGATCATGGAGTGATGGAAGAACTTTGTGTTTTTTCCTTTGTCCCTTAGCCATTGTATCCTGGATTTTTGGTGCCATAGGATATCCTCTTGAGCATATCTGTCTTCCAAACTTTTCTTTACCTTTGCTTCTTCTTCCTATAGTTGTTCTATGTAACCTAGAAGAATGATCTTTTGTTATATATCTTTCATCCTTTTCTCCAGATCTCGTTGGGATTGAAATATGTTCCCAAAGGTTTTCTTGCTCCAAATCTTGAGGTGTTGCTTGAATTTTTTCAACTTTTGCTGGAAGAAATACATCAGAGAGACATGAGATATTATTTCATCCCCCCACCATTTCGAATGGTTCTCTTGGAAGTCTGGGTGGTTGAGCCAAAATTTCTCAAAGTGGAAGGGTATTTTCTTTGTTGGACTAGTTGTGTCTATCCATATTTGAATCGACCAATGATATGAGCTTGATATGGATAAGAAGTTGACCTACATGGGATCCTTCCAACATTAAGGGCTCAAAATTTAGGTAGCAATCTATTCTGCAGGTAATGCATTGTGATCTTGATCTACCCAAGAAGGCAATCTAAAGGATAAGGTGACCATGCAAGCCATAGCTCGGTTTATGACCAAAAACTCTTCTCAAGGGCACAAATCTGAACAGGGGCGCACCATTAGTTTGGGTGATGAAGCAAATGGGGATCATACCGGGGTGACCCGAGAGTGGCCAATAGGTGTTGGCGATCTCAGAGTGACCTCCGAGGATTAGTGGGAGAATCCCAATGCATCCATGGAAGAGGGCACACTCACTTCCTTCCCACAAAGAAGAAACCAGCAATGGTGCAAACCCCAGTTGGTGCGCCCTCCCTTCTGCCTCAGAAAACTTGAAGGAAATGATTTTCTCTCTGAGAGAGTGGCTTGCTAATGAGATAAGATTTCTATCAGAGGTGGAAGAATGGAAAATGGAGTCACCAGGAGGAAGCCATGAAGGAAGGCACACTGGTTAATCTTCAAAAAACCTAAAAACAAAATTTTCGTGAATGTAAAATGCAAAATCAGAAAAGAAAACAACCAAGACACATAGCTTCAGAAGAAAAGGTAAGAATGATTTATTTTAGTCCCGGTTCACCTTATATACCAAGGGAACCATTTATTTTACATATATTCAATTACTCATCAAAAGGTGAAGAAGTGTTGCGCCTAGGTGATTGACTTGTGCTCCCTAGGTGGGCGTTCCCCTAGGTGACCTCCTTGGCCCAGATCGAAATCATTTGTTAGACCAATTATAGTCCCCATTGATGCATTCAATGTCAATTAAGCCTATATATTAAATGGTTTCTTTAAAGTATTCTAAATCTCACTCTATAATGTGAATTCCCCCTTGTTTTTCTTCCAGACATGTGATCATATTGAATTCTCATCCCAAAATCCAACGTTGACTTCTTGTTATGCTACTAAGGCGATAAATACTTTGAAGGATTTTTTTCTTATCTTGTTGCAGTTGAGGGCCATATACATTAGTGATGATGCCTCCTTTGTTTGACCCTATACCTCTATATCCCGTCTATATTTTCCACTCCATGGAGAAGAATCATTCGAGGAGGACCATTGAGGGATTGCATAGGATTTCAAATCCTCCAGATGCTCCTTTGGAGTCCATGTGGATGGTGTTTTCTTGCTTCCAACATTGACCATATATATATTTTTCTTCCTTCCCAGCACATTTGGTTTCTTGGAGGAGAAGTATATCTAGGTTCTCATCCATTATGCACTTTTCGAGGAAGCTTTTTTTTACTTCTTTCGTTCAATCCCTGGATGTTCCAAGTGATAATAATCATGAGGAGGAGGGGGTGGTGCGTGGAGGGAAACTATCTGAGATTAATTGGATTTGTCCAAAGTTTGACATAAATTGGCGTACCTCTTGTATAAGTTATTGAGTGGATTTACGCCCACACCTTTTCTACTCTTTGGATTTATTGTGTGCATCCTTTAGGGGTTATTTGTAGATTCCCATACTTTTGGTGGATCTAGATGTTTCCCCTACTTTCGAGTTCATATATACTTTGTGAACCTTTCTTATTTGATATGGTGGTATAGTGTAGAGCTCCTTTTTCTAATAATGTTTTTAGAGATTGACCAGGTCAACCCCTGCTAGTTACCTCTCCTCTAATTTGATTTCCATGTTTCCTCCTTCCTCTAAGGGTATATCTCCTGCTTCTTGGTTCTGATGTGTGTTGGGTATTATTTCCTCTAGGATGAGCTCTTCTGAAGGGTTAGTTTGTGCCTTTTGTGTATTGTAACACACCCACTACGACATAATAAAATTTTTTCTTTTCCTCAAGGGACAGAATCCTCGAAGTCCTACAGGGGCCTAGTGTAGGCTAGTTCCTCCCTGTTCACCTCCCTGTGATCATGGGTTAGGACCACAGGCCAAACAAACCAGGTGCCTTTTCATGTTTCACAACTCAGTGATACAAGTGAGTCAAATCTTAAAGGTAGAATGGCGAGGGGGCTTTGGAATGAAACCCTAGTCGTAGATCTGGGTGCATAGATTCTGGCCTTCCAGATCTACTCGTCGCTTAACAACAAATAACTAGCTCCCTTTCTTTAGTCCCTATATCGATAGGACCACATACGCACCTAAATGCAAGCACCTTTCACAACTCGCAACCTCACGAGTCATGAGTTGAAGGCCCTTGAATTTTCTTCACCAATCGTCGATACCCGAGATTCCAATATGGTATGGCCCCTCCTTATTAGCACTCTCCACGCATGACCACCGGCTAGAGCTAACTACTAGCCTTGCTCTCAACTTGCAAGTTCGTGAGTTGAAAGGTTGAACCTATGAGCCCTTCTTTTACAAAACCCCAAGACGCTAAAGTCATAGAAGGTTTGACTCCTTCTAGGCTTCTCGGAACTCGCAACTTCGTGACTTGATTTGTTGGGCCTTTGTGCTCCTTTCTTATGAGAAGTCAATAGAATGTTGACTCCCATTTCAAATGACACATGTCCACCACCTGTCACCACTTCTCCATCTCTCTGGGCATCTTATCGTTACACCACCTGTCAACCACATGGGTCCCACCAAGCGGATGTGCCATGTGTTGCACAATCTCTCACAACGCGCAAGCTCGGGACTTCTAAAGTTGAAACGGATTCCCCTCAACCTTCGAGACCCCGATATGTGATATGGCGAGGAGGTCTTGACTCAATGGTTGCTCCTACTTCTCGCTATTCGGGACTTCGCGACTCCAAGGGTTTGGTCTTCCACCTCCAAACTCATGAACCCCCGATACGTGATGTATCGAGACATCAAATAACATGGCTATCCTTCCTCTTTGATCAACGGCCCAGATCACATCGTGATCTCATGACTCGGGACTTTGTGACTCCAAGAGCCTGGTCTTCCACCTCCAAACTCACGAATCCTCGATACACAATGTATCAAGACATCAGATCCCACGGTTGTCCTTCCTCTTTGATCAACGGCCCAGATCACATCCCGATCTCGTGACTTGGGACATCATGACTCCAAGAGCTTAGTCTTCCACCTCCAAACTCACGAATCGTCGATACGCGAAATAGTCAGATCTTTGCCACCTGTCCTCCAACATGGACGGTCCCGATGTCTTCGAGACTTTTGGGACGTAGTCGAGTTCACTCTCCCACCTAAGTAAAGGTTAATATTGATGGATTATAGAGCTCCGATGGGTCCCTGGGATCTACGGTCTGGGATCCCATCGCTATTTGCAAAGGCTGAAAGGGCGAGGTGTTAACACCTACGCTCCTTCTCTAGATATGTCGATGTTGATAGGCTTGGGGTATTCTCAACAGGATTATGACTGTTCATTTACCAAGTGATAGGGTATTTTATTTCTATATTTGAATCTCACTATCCCTTCTGAGCTTGAATCACAAAGTTCAAACTCTCAGAGCTTCAGGCTCCCATGACCCTGAGACCTTAGAAAACTACTCTTTCTCGCATAAGGGTTCCAGACCCGGATTGCATGAACCCTCAGATAGTTCTCGGGAAATTATCCCTGATCTTAATCATGTCTCTGGTAAGGTTCAGTATGGTTACAAGGTTTATGGGGTAATTCTCGGAAAAGAGTACTCTCAAGGGGCCTTCCCAGAATATTACGAGAAACTAAGAAAATAAGACAATTCTCGGTGGAGCAAAATCATGTTCTAGACTTAATCATTTGTGCAGAAAAAAAATATGGCATGTAAGCATACACAGGCATCCATTCTATCGAATCAAACATTAGGTAAACACTTCTATTCATAACTATTTACAAGCACATAAAACTGAACATGCGATTATGGCATTAACTTCGAATAACACTTATCAGAAATAACACCAGAGGTGATGAAACTGCTAAGAGGGGTGCTTGTTTCCACCCAACTATAGGCTCGGTGACTCCCATCGGATTTACCACTAGCCACCCCCGAGCTGAGGCCACGATTCTATGAGACTGAGTCTCTGTTTTTCAGTGACTGAGAACGAAGGTTACTCTCCTTCTTCTCCACTCTGTATTTTCAAGAGTTCCTCTTCTTCCCTCGCATCTGCCCCCTCCACA
>JASDQU010685621.1:40185-65559 GCA_032191745.1 Picea mariana | reverse complement strand
GGTACAAGAGTTGTGGAAAGATAGGGAAGAGAGCATTGTCCTTCAAGAGCAGTTGATGGCCATGAAGGAGGAGAAGCACCAGCTTTTTGAAAAGTTGCAGGAGATGGAGAAACAACTCCATGAAGAAAAAGAAACCCTTACCAAGTACATGCATGACCATGAGGTATGTAATGTTAGTTTGTCTTTAAATTCCTCTCAAGAAGAATGCTTTGGTATTTTTGAAAATCACACAAAGGGAATAGGGTCCAAATTATTGTTAAAAATGGGCTATGAAGGTAAAGGGTTAGGCAAGCATGCACAAGGCATTGATGAGCCTATTGTTGTTGAAGGGAGACCTAAATATTGTGGTCTTGGTTATGAACGAATTGATGAAACAAATTCAAAAGTTGAGGAAACAAATGAAAAAGTTTCAAACACAATTTTCGTTTCAAGTTCACCTCCTCAAGAAGGTTTTCAAGGTGAAAGTTCAAGAACTTTGGTTGAATGTTCAAACTCTTCAGCATGCAAAACTTGTATTCAAGATGAATGCAAATGTGTGAAACATAGAGGTTGTGACAGCCATGAGGACAAGAGCAGATTTGTTAGTCTTCAAAAGAGAGCTTGTGACTCTTCCAATTCACCTCCTCAAAGTGGCAATAAAGGTGAATGTTCAAGGTATAAATCTGCCTATAACTCAGTTGCTTTTGATTATATTAAGCATGATAAATCTGCATGTAACAATGGAAAAAGACCATGTACATATTGTGGTTTATATAACCATCATGTTTCAAAATGTTGGAAAAGAAAGTCCACTTTCAGGAAACTTTCCAAGCAAAGGCAACATGAAGTGAACATGCAAAAGATTTGCACTCATTGTTAGAAGAGGGGTCATCTCATTGACCAATGTTGGACATTGCATCCAACCTCTCGTCCACAGCACAAGAAGCAGTTGGGTGAAAAGATTGACAAGAATGGAAGAGGAGATTCCATCATTGATGTGAGTCAAGATGATTCATAAGAAGATGACTTTCAACAGAAGAATTCGCCATTGAATTGGCTTGGTAAGAAATGGTTAGATTTCTTGAGTAAGTAAGGCTTGCATTTTTTTCTGCAGTAGATGCACATTTCAGCCTTATCTTTTCATTTTGTTGAAGTTGACAAGTTGCAGCAGTTATCATAAATTGCAAGATGCAATTTTGCTTATGTAGGCATTCATTTTTGAAAGCATACTTGTGTTATACCTCCTCATTCAAGAACATGTAAAAGAGGGGTATGTTGTCCATTTGGTTACAGCCACATATACTTTTCATATTCAGCTCTTTAGTACCCACATGTTTTTTGGGTTTGAGTACCCATGTTTCTACAGGAAGGAGAGTGGAAGAGATATGCATATGCATTTGGTTTTGAAAGTGCATAAATAATGAACTTGATGGTTGTCATCATGGATTGATTCATGTTTGTAACATGATTGTTTATCATGTTTGTTGACTTGTCATTTTGGGAAGGTCGATATGTTCACATGAGTCTCAACTTATGTTGATTTTAGCTTGGTGACTATGTTATGTCGTTCATGTTTCTCGACTGATGTTTAGTCGATGGTGTTGTTGTCTTGAAAGTCAATTTTGAGTACATTGAGATGGAGGAAAACGCCATGTGCTTTGATGAAGCACAAGATGCGACAGTTGCTTGAAGAGCAAAAAGACTTTGCTGTCATTATTTTCAGTCTTGTGTCAATTTGTTTTCAAGATTGATGGTTTTCTTGGCTTGTGACAAGATGTCGCAGGAAATTTTTGCAGCCATTGGAGAGTGGATTGTTGATGTCAAAGAGTTCACAAGAGGGACTTGATTCTCAATGGGAAGGCTGGCAGTCTTCCAAGCAAAGAGAGAACAGTGGGTCAGCAGCAGCTAGAGAGCAGTGGTTGAGGGACATAGCTAGTTGCAATGCAAGGCATGTCAAAGTTTTCAGGTGATTGTCGAAAAGGCTTTTCAATTAGAATCAGTTGATATAACTTGAAAGAAGAAGAGTATTGAAGCTTAGATCGATAATTATAAGCTTTTTTGGGTCCAAAATCCTTTTCAGTGGGAAGGCGTGATCAGATTCTGGAACAGGGGTCTAAAATTTGCTCAATTTTCAAAGTGCTCAGAATGCAATGAAAACAATTCCATTGCGTCCATCTCGTTCTCATGATTCTGGTGGTATATTTATTTTCGCAAACGAAGTTCGTATGGAGAAGTTATCGCGATCTGTTCGCGGAGCCAAACAGGCAAAAACAATGATGCTGACTGTACCTATTCGTACAGTCCGTATGACCCACATGTGGCAGTGATGTGGCATGATGGTACATCCATGGTAGCTGACATGGTGACCCTACTGACATGGCAATCGCTAATTGGTTGACATATGGACGAGTAATATTTGGACACGTGGCATTTTTGGGGTGAATTGCAGGGTGCCACGTGGCCCAATCAAGGGCTACCACATGGCACCCCGGGTTTGGACAATTTGGTCATATAAAAATATCATGGAGGCCGCGGGGTTCGACCCCCGGACCTCCCCCAACATATAATGTTTTATGAAACTCGGCTAGCCAACATGCCGCCGCGTGTCCGTTGCATGGGATATGGTTTTCAATTGTTTTAAATTTACATTGTATTAAGTTTGGTTGGTGGTCGAGCCAGGGCTTAGCCCCGGCCTGAGGTTTTATGGCACCATATATGACCGTATGTTAATATTTGCGTGGGAGTCGTATGTCAAATGGGGCCGAGCCCACGGTTGTATTAACCGTTATACATGACCACATGCTATGTAAACTGGGCGCGGAGTTTTGTGGTGTTTAAACATTATAGTCCTTGGTCGCGCACCACATTTCACATGACCACTATACAAATATTCTTTGCGCACGCGGGGGTATTGGAATTTGAACCGCAGTCTTATGTATATCCATATAACCTTCCGTTTATTAAACGCGCGCGGGGGTGTGTTCAAATAACCCATGGGTTTAACATTGTATGCCATGGTTGCATTACATTAAACCATGTGACCACCATTTATTATGGTTATGTGCACGCGGCTTGGTGTATACAGCGCGGGGGTATTTCAAACGGTTACAATATATGTTAAATCATGTGGCCATATTACATTGAAACAGTTGGCGCGGGGGCATTGCAATGTTAACCCGTGGTTTCAACCATTCGACCACATTTCACCATTCGCACGGGATTTGGTTATGTGTTTACACATATGCCCACGACTTTTGACAAATGGAGCGCGCTTGGTTTTTTTTCTTTGTGTTTTAAAACAAACGGTTGGACTATCCCGCCACTTGGCAAGTCCTCATTTAACCAGGGAACAGGTAGCCCTTTTGGTGCGCGGGACGTGGCCATATGGCCCCCCCATGCACCCAACACCTCCGAGCTTGGGGGATGGATTCCCGTAAACAGTTTGACAGTTTGACACCAATTGCGAGACGCGCATGGGTGCTGATTTTAGGCACCGAAAACGCTCAGAAGCCAAGTTCACTTCACCCACAGGTGCGAAATGGCGAACCTGTAACAGAGCTTGAAGGAGAAAAAGGGCAGAATGCATAACTTCTTGAGTTTTTGACCAAATCAGGTGCTGTAAAAGCCCAGCTAGGGGTTTTTGGATGTTCTGAGTCCAATGGTGATGTTTTCATAGGCATTTAGAGACTTCTAATGTAGGTTTTTAACCCTTGAAGTTTGAGGAAGCTTCAGAAAGCTTAAAGCCCTCATTGTTTGAGGCATTGCTCAGATGAGCACATATCCATTTTCTGACTGATTATTATGATTTGAACATTTTGGGATAGGTTTCAGATCCATTGGAGGACTTTTACAGGTGTTTTTACCTCATTGAAGCTCAGGGAAGCTTGGAGGTCACATGTAGAAGAGGTCATTGTTGGATGAGCCATTGTCCATTTTCAGAGTTCTAACAGTCAATTTTGGGGTTTTTATGTATTCTGAATCCAATAGTACATTCTGTAAATCCATTGGAGTTGAGCAGCAGCTTGTAAATAGCATTTGAAAAACTAATCCCAGAGAGCCAAGTCCATGGAAGGAGGCTCAAGGAGATGTAGCCCAGAGAGGGGTGAACTCCTTTATCATCTTGGTATTGCTGTGATTTTGATGTGTTATTTGCTGCACTTTATATTGCTGTGTACTGATTTATAACACATGTTTAACCTTGTAAAAGAACATTCCTCACACATACACATTGCAAAGAAGAAGCATAAACTAAACACATAAACTATCTTGCATATTTGAACACATGAAGCAAGGTCCTGTTAAGGTTTAATTTAATGAGGTAGAGGGTGCTTGCATAGCATAACAAGTCAGCCTTCTATTTTCAGATCAGATAATAATCAGTCAGAAATGACTATTCAGTTTCACAAAGTGGATATGTGCTCATCTGAGCAATGCCTCAAACAATGAGGGCTTTAAGCTTCCTGAAGCTTCCTCAAACTTCAAGGGTTAAAACCCTGCATTAGAAGTCTCCAAATTCCTGTGAAAACATCACCAATGGACTCAGAACGTCCAAAAACCCCTAGATGGGCTTTTACAGCACCTGATTTGGTCAAAAACTCAAGAAGTTATGCATTCTGCCCTTTTTCTCCTTCAAGCTCTGTTACAGGTTCGCCATTTCGCACCTGTGGGTGAAGTGAACTTGGCTTCTGAGCATTTTCTATGCCTAAACTCAGCACCCACGCGGGTCCTGCAATTGGTGTCAAACTGTCGAACTGTTTACGGGAATCCAGCCCCCAAGCTCGGAGGTGTTGGGCGCATGGGGGGGCCATATGGCCACGTCCCATGCACCAAAAGGGCTACCTGTTCCCTGGTTAAATGAGGACTTGCCAAGTGGCAGGATATTCCAACCGTTTGTTTTAAAACACAAAGAAAAAAAACCAAATGCGCTCCATTTGTCAAAAGTCGTGGGCATATGTGTAAACACATAACAAAATCCTGCGCGAATGGTGAAATGTGGTCGAATGGTTGAAACCACGGGTTAACATTGCAATGCCCCTGCGCCAACCGTTTCAATGTAATATGGCCACATGATTTAACATATATTGTAACCGTTTGAAATACCCCCGCGCTGTATACACCAAGCCGCGTGCACATAACCATAATAAATGGTGGTCACATGGTTTAATGTAATGCAACCATGGCATACAATGTTAAACCTGTGGGTTATTTGAACACACCCCCGTGCGCATTTAATAAACGGAAGGTTATATGGATATACATAAGATCGCGGTTCAAATTCCAATACCCCCGCGCGTGCAAAGAATATTTGTATAGTGGTCATGTGAAATGTGGTGCGCGACCAAGGACTATAATGTTTAAACACCACAAAACTCTGCACCCAGTTTACATAGCATGTGGTCATGTATAACGGTTAATACAACCGTGGGCTCGGCCCCATTTGACATACGACTCCCGTGCAAATATTAACATACGGTCATATATGGTGCCATAAAACCTCGGGCCGGGTCTAAGCCCTGGCCCGACCACCAACCAAACTTAATACAATGTAAATTTAAAACAATTGAAAACCATATCCCATGCAACGGACACGCGGCGGCATGTTGGCTAGCCGAGTTTCATAAAACATTATATGTTGGGGGAGGTCTGGGGGTCGAACCCCGTGGCCTCCATGATATTTTTATATGATCAAATTGTCCAAACCCAGGGTGCCATGTGGCAGCCCTTGATTGGGCCACGTGGCACCCTACAATTCGCCCCAAAAATGCCACGTGTCCAAATATTACTCGTCCAGATGTCAACCAATCAGCGATTGCCACGTTAGCAGGGTCACCATGTTAGCTACCACGGATGTACCATCATGCCACATCACTACCACGTGTGGGTCGTATGGACCACATTTCACATGGGCCACGGACAGGTACAATCAACATCATTGTTTTTGCCTGTTTGGCTCGGCGAACAGATCGCGATAACTTCTCCATATGGACTCCGTTTGCAAAAATAAATATACCAACGGAATCAGGAGAACGAGATGGACGCAACGGAACCATTTTCGTTGCATTCTGAACACTTTGAAAATTGAGCAAATTTTAGACCCCTATTCCAGAATCTGATCACTATATCTCCAAGGGATCATTGATAAGAATTCCAAAGTATTTGAATATATTCCCAAAGGTATTCCAGCCACTCGAAATCATGATCATGATATTCACCTAAATCCTGGGAGTGTTCCTCCTAACATCAGGCCTTACAGATACCCTTATGCCCAAAAGAGTGAAATTGAGCATATGGTTGAAGAAATGTTAGAGGCTAGCATTATTAGACCTAGCCAAATTTCTTACTCTGCACCAGTGGTAATGGTACTCAAGAAAGATGGATCATGGTGTATGTTTCCAGATTATAGAGAGCTCAACAAGATCAATATTAAAGATAAGTTTCTCATTCTCATCATTGATGAATTGTTAGATGAACTACATGGAGCAATTTATTTCACAAAGTTGGATCTTCATTCAGGGTATCATCAGATTCGAATGAAGGAAGCAGATATCCCAAAAACAACATTGTGAATTCATGAAGGCCATTATGAAATTTTGGTCATGCCTTTTGGCATTACAAATGAACCTTCCACATTCCAAGGGTTGATGAATTCCATTTTCAAGCTTTTCCTTCAAAAATTTTGTTAGTATTTTTTGATGATATACTAATCTATAGAAAGTCTTGGGAGGATCATGTGCGACATGTTGACAAGGTGCTACAACTACTAAAGGATAAACAACTATATGAAAAACCATCCAAATGTTTATTTGGGGTGGAGGTAGAGTATTTGAGTTATATTGTATCTCATGAAGATGTCAAGGTTGTTGGATCATGTTGCCATTGATGACAAATGATTGATTGATGTCAAAGGATTGTTGTCAAAGGAACAATGTCTTGTCATAGCATACTGATGTAATATGTATTGTCCTTGATGTGAATGGATTGATGTCAAGTGGAATCATAGTCATATGATATATGTTGCATAGATCAATGAGTTGTAATTGATATATGATGCATAGTTGAAGAAGGATCAATGTGGTTTCATTGATATATGATGCATAGTTGGATTGATGTAAAGATGACTCATTATTGTCTTGATAGAAAGTGAAAATGGATGAACTTTGAAGTGGTCCCCTTATGTTTAAAGCCCTCACAGGAAGAATCTTTGTGGATGAGTTATACGAGAAGTATGGTTAGGGAACCCATGCTTAATTCTAGAATAATGAGATGAAGATCAATGAATTTTTTAGTGAAACTATCCTAGATGGATAGTGCTTGTCATGCCATTTCCAGTGGTATGTGTAATGTCACATAACTCCTCACGGTTTAGAGTTATGGAATTACGAAGTTGAAGGACCCTCACATGTTGGCTTGAAGCCCCGAAAGGTCAAAGAAGTCAAAGTGCTTGCAAAGAAGGAGGATTATTTAAATAATAAAGTGAAGTGACAAAGTCAAGGAGGATTATTTAAATAATAAAGCGAAGTGACAAAATCAAAGAGAATTATTTAAATAATAAAGTGAAGTGACAAAGTCAAGGAAGATTATGTTAAATAATAAAGTAAATGGAGAAATTTCTAATTATGGAAAGTGGTTAACCCTAAAAGGAGGAAAATGGGTTAAGTGATCAAGTGGATATTGGATACATGGACAAGCAACAAATTTGCCAAAGTGGGAAAAAGTGACTATGTGGACAAAGTGGCTAGTGGACAAAGTGGCCTAGAAGATGCTTATAAGGAAGCTACTTGGAGAGTATAAATAAGAGGCAAGGGTCTCTTGTGAAATATATATCTGGAGAATATCTTCAAGATCTACTCTCAGAGAGAGAGTGGCTGGATGATCTCATGGACGCATCAAAGTTAATGTAAGTCTGAGATCTTGATGACGAAAGTTTTGGAAGTTTAGAAACCCTAGTTTTTGAAGGAGTACACGAGCAAGAGTGGGCTAGAGAGTGTACATACATGGGCTGCAGTGAGCCAAAGGGAATACACACATGGGATGAAGGAGGAAAGAGCATGTAAAGTAGATGAAGTCATGGAGACATGGGTGTAAGTTGGTGCTAGGTTCTTGAAGTGTGAAGAAGTTCCATATCTGTAATCTATGGGCTCAGATCTTCAATAAAAACTCTGGTATGGTTACATAGTTGTCTTGATGTATACTATTTCTTATTGTATGGTGAGTTCTTAAATCATTCTTGGTATGGCTGTTGTGATATGGTTATGTTGGTTGATTGATAGAGTGAGAAACACTCTTATTTTTCAATACTGATACGATTTCCATAGTATAATGGTTTCTTATACATGATTAAGTAGCATTCAGATTATATGGTTGAGGAGAATGAGTAAGTTGTGGGAGAGCATGGATGTGTTGTGATTATTTATGGTTCAGATCGGATAGTGAATGACAAAAGTTGATGTGACTGAAGGATGCAGAGGATATGAATTTTACATGGAGAGAAAACCCTAGTTTCTCAGAAGGCAGACATAGTTTGTAGTACAGACAAACCACGAACATACATGATATGTACTACTGGTAGGTCACATACATACATGCGATGCACTACTGACAAGTGACGTACCTATTGAAATATTGGTATCTGTTGAGGATTTATTCATCTTCTCAGTTGGTGCTGAGTTGTGTAAGTTGAGTCTTGCATTGTAGAGATGGTGCTCTTGTGGAGTTGTATCTCTATTCAATTGTTGTTGATAACCCAAGGATTTTCGTCCATAATAAAAAGAAAATTGTACATACATATTGTGTTCTGTGTGTTCCTTATGGTGATGACTTGTTGATGATATATGTTGTTTTTATTTGTTGCTTATATATGTTCACATTTGACTGGTTATAAATGACAACAATAAGTGATGAGTAAATGGTGATTGCTAACTAAAGATTTTTGTGAAAGGGAAGTTTTGTAAAAGATCCCCACACTCATTCACCCCCCCTCTAAGTGTGGTCGATGTGTCAAACAATTGGTATTAGAGAGGGCCTTCACTATAAGACTTAACAAGCTTGGAGGAGATCCATGGAAACAAAAATGGATGATGAAGTTCCAATCCTTGACGAGGAAAATTATTCTACATGGAGAATAGAAATGAAAGTGCACTTGAAGGAAATAAGAGCGGGTATTTGGAAGGAAACTATTGGTGGATCAGTTCCTTTGAAGAACAAGTCAAAGTTTGTAGCTCAAATGGAAGAGAATAAGAATTATGAATTGGCTCTCAAGACCATTCTTAGTGGACTCTCAAGTTCTATCAAAGAGATCATGGGAAAATGAACTTCCACTAACGATCTATGGCTAAAGCTAGAGAAGACATACCAAAGCAAGAAGGAAGACACTAAAGACAACTCCATCAAGAAAAATGAAGGTAAAGAATCTCCAAAATCTTCTATTTGAAATGATTCTAAATGTGATGATGTTGGAAAAAAGGAAGACCTTGAAGACAATTCCATCAAGATCAATGAAGGTAAAGAATCTCCAGAAACCCCAGATTGCAATATTTCAAAATGTGATGATGTTGAATATTTCTCTACAAGTGAAGAAGAAAATCTAGAAATAGTATGTGTAGAGTTAGATAATGGTTATCCCATTGAAAAAGTAGAAGAAGAACTATCAAATCTTAAAAGGAAAGTTGAATGGGGTCTATTTGAATACAACTATGACCATTGTTACATAGAATATAGCTATCTTTCTGATAACACTAAAAATATTCTTAAGAAGAATCAAAGGCATATTTTAAAGTTAAAGGAAATGCTCAAGGAACAAGAAGAAAGTAAAAAGACTCAATTAGAATAAAATGAAGAAGGGAATAAAATATCAAGGAATGAAATAGAAGAGAACAAGAAGCTAGATGATGAGATTAGAAAAATTCTTGAAGTTAATATCCATCTCAAGACCCAAATTGAATAAGCCAAAAGGCCCAAGGGTAGAGGAATCACTAAAGAATCAAGTAAATGAAAAGGAAGAGTCATGTCATAAGTTGGAAGTTGAAGTTGTTGATATTAGAAAGAAAGTAGAGAAGTCAAAAAAATTATTGAATATCTCAACAATCTTGAATGAGATATTGGATAGTCAAAGATCACCAAATGATAAATCAGGTCTTGGATACAACAAACAAGCTACACATGTTGAAGAATGCACCTCAAAGAAGCATGAGGTAAGTCCCTCACTCTAAAAGGATGGAAATAATGTTGCAAGTAAACCATCTACACAAGGCAAGGAAAGTTTCAAAAGAACAAAACAAGGAAGACATCAAGAAGCCATATTTACACCTCAAAGAAGAGAGACACCTTCAAGATGGACATTAAAGCAAAGGTATCAATTTTTTTTTCATGGTCACTATTACTCATGTAATGAATATGGTCACAAAGCTTTGGAGTGTAGATTTCATAACACCTTAAGATGTTGGAGATGTAATCAAGTAGGAAACATTTGCTGCTCATTGTCACATCATGAGATGCTATAGCTATAGTTGATTTAATCACAAATTCCAGGACTTTTGGAACACAAGAAGAAATTCCATGATGAGGAATTCATATAGCATGATCAGAAGAAGCCATGAGGTTAGGAAGGAATAATTTTTTGAAAATATGGAAGCTCAAAGCTCAAGTTCTGAGAAGCAGGGACACCTTAAGAAGTGGATAAAGAAGACTAAACAATCAGAGCAGAATGGAAGCCTTAAGGGGAGCTCAAGTTTTTCATATTCGGAAGTATACGCAGGTTACAATGGTAACAATCACGTACATAAGTGAACTGACCTATGAATAGGTCGCATACATATGCGAACTGTATGTGCAACAGGCCACGTATCTGTGGTAAATCCTTGGGAAAAAGTCTATGCATAAAGTTGCAGCATGGTATGATGGTATAACTCTATGTTGCATGGTATGACATGGTTTGTTGCAGGGTCTGACATTGTTTGTTAGGTTTTCATAATTACATGTTGACGTACATGATTGATGTATGTATGGTGGTGACATATGGTTGAGTGTTGAAATATTATCTTGGATGCATCGTACTAACCCTAGAGTATGGAGTAAGGCATTTTTATGTTTAAGAGCATTGTTGGTTGTGACAATGAAGTTATGGCACTTTGGTTATGAGATATATCATGATGATGCTAGCTAGAGATGTTATTGATCTATTGACGCACACTTCTAGTTCATGTATTGTTGGATGCTTAGTATTTACTATAGTGAATGGAGGATGAGGTTCATTTGTTGGGATACATGGCTGATAATTATTTGAGCTCCATTGATAGATATTATGATGTATTATGAGATGCACATTTGTTGGATATCTTGGTGCATGCATTTGGCATGAGGATGGGGTACATAGAGGAACATGTAGTTGATAAGTTGATGAGGTGGTCATATTGTACATCATTGATGAGTCATAGCTTGATATATAGTTGATGCATGATTGGTACACTTTTGGTACATTGTTAGAGGCACCTACTAGCAGTATGATTGGCACATGGTCTATGTTTGATATGGCATTCATATATGAGGACACATATTGATTGTAGTTCATCTTGTTGTGGTATTGGTGCATGGTTGATGCACTTGCTTGGTACAGGTGGTGATACATGTTCAGTGTATGTTGATACACTCATGGATGGTATATGTTTGTGGATGATATTACATGGATAAAGTACACCATTGGTGTTACTTGTTTAGCATATACTTTGGTACATGATATATGGGATGATATATTTGAGACACTTGATTGATTGAGATACATGGTTATGGAACTTGATTCATGGTGGAGGGATATCATGAATGAAATGACACTTGTTTGTGGAACATGGTCGGCATGTTGGTATAGGCATATGGTTGATACACTCGATTGATGACATCTCATGGCATATTATATGGTATTGATGTACATGGTTGATGTACATGGGTGTTGTGCATGGTTGGCACACAATATGTCACACGATGTACTTGGTTGATGTTTTGTTCATGATTCTCCATTTCATTGTTGACATATATTTTTCTTCATGATGTATGGTATGGCACAAGTTTGATGCATGCACAGGTCCAAGGATCGTCATAAAAAGAGTGGTTGATCTATGTTCTGGTTGAGCAGTAAAATTTATAGCAGAAGCATATTGCAGTGGTAGCATATTGTTCATATTGCAGAAAAGATAGGAGGATACATACCCATAGGGGGACTCATTCTTCTTCCCATGATTCCAGGAGGATATATTTATCAAATGCAAAGGTAAATACGATCCCTATAATTGGATAAAGAGAACATAGGCATAGTTCCAGGGGGAGCGATGGTCACAGGGGGAGAATGAGCTATATATCTTAAACATTACATCAGAGTGATGTCCCTTGTTCAAAAGGGGAGAGATTATTCAGAGGAAGATCAAAGGAATTCAGACAAGGGGAGAAACCCCAAGGAGAGTTCAGGCAGGGGGAGCAGCCCCAAGGGGAGAATGACCCTTTTCAATTGATGTCAAAGGGGGAGATATAGTCACATTGATGTGATTGAGATGACTATTGATGTAGACAATTTCATTGTCTACATGTTGACATCAATGATTGGTGTTGACATCAATGTTGGTCTTTCCATCAATGCCAAAGGGGGAGATTTATGGATCATGTTTCCATTGATGAAAAAGGATTGATTGATTGATTGATGTCAAAGGAACAATGTCTTGTCATAGCATACTGATGTAATATGTATTTTCCTTGATGTGAATGAATTGATGTCAAGTGGAATCATAGTCATATGATATATGATGCATATATCAATGGGTTGTCATTGATATATGATGCATATATGAATATGGACTGAAGTGGTTTAATTGATATATGATGCATAGTTGGATTGATGTAAAGATGACTAATTATTGTCTTGATAGGAAGTACAAATGGATGAACTCCAAAGTGGTCCCCTTATGGTGAAATACATCATGGGATGACTCTTTGTGGATGATTTATCCTAGAAGTATGGTTAGGGAACCCTTGCTTGATTGTGGAATAATGAGATGAAGATCAGTGAATTTGTTAGTGAAAATATCCTAGATGGATATTTCTTGTCATGCCATTTCTAGTGGTATGTGGAATGTCACATAACTCCTCACGGTTTGAGAGTTATGGCCTTATGAACTTTAAGGACCCTAACATGTTGGATTGAAGCCCCAAAAGGTCAAAGAAGTCAAAGTGATTGCAAAGAAGGAGGATTATTTAAATAACAAATTGAAGTGAAAAATTCGAGGATTATTTAAATAATAAAGTGAAGTGACAAAATCAAAGAGGATCATTTAAATAATAATGTGAAGTGACAAAGTCAAGGAAGATTATTTAAATAATAAAGTAAATGGAGAAATTTATAATTATGGAAAGTGGTTAACCCTAGAAAGAGGAAAATGGGTTAAGTGGTCAAGTGGATATTGGATACATGGACAAGTATCAAATTGGACAAAGTTTGACAAAGTGACTATGTGGACAAAGTGGCTATGTGGACAAAGTGGCCTAGAAGATGCTTCTAAGGAAGCTACTTGAAGAGTATAAATAAGAGGCAAGGGTCTCTTGTGAAATATATCTCTTGAGAATATCTTGAAAGTCTATTATGAGGGAGAGAGTGGTTGGAGGATCTCATGGACGCATCAAAGTTTCCGTAAGTCTGAGATCTTGACGGCGAAAGTTCCAGAAGTTCATAAACCCTAGTTTTGGAAGGAGTACGCGAGCAACAGTGGGCCAAAGAGCATACATAGGCGGACTGCAGTGATCCAGAGCACGTACACACGCGGGATGAAGAAATATAGAGAATGTACAGTAGATGAAGTCATGGATACTTGAGTGTAAGCTTGTGTCGGGTTCTTGAAGTCTGATGAAGTTCCAAATATACATTCTATGGGCTTAGATCTACCATAGAAGCTCTGGTATGGTTAGATAGTTGTCTTGATGGATACTCTTGGTTATTGTATGGTGAGTGTTTAAAGGATTCTTGGTATGTCTGTTGTGATATGGTTATGTCGGTTGATTGATAGAGTGAGAAACACTTTTATGGTTCAGTACTGATATGATTGCCATAGTATACTGGTTTCTTATACATGATTAAGTAGCATTCATATTGTATGGTTGAGGAGCATGAGCAAGTTGTGGGAGAGAATGAATGTGTTGTGATTTGTTATGATTCAAATCAGACAATGAATGACATAAGTGGATGTGACTGAAGGTTGCAGAGGATCTGAGTTTTGCATGGAGAGAAAACCCTAGTTACTCAAAATACACACAGAGGCTGTAATATAGACAGGTCGCGTGCATACATGATATGTACCACTGGTAGGTCACGTACATACATGTGTTGCACTACTGACATGTTGCGTGCTTGTTGATAGATTGGTATTTGTTGAGGATTGATTCCTCCTTCTCAATTGGTGTTGAGTTGTGTAAGCTAAGTCTTGCATTGTAAAGTTGGTTCTCTTGTGGAGTTGTAAATCTATTCAGTTGTTGTTGATAACCCAAGGATTGTAGTCCGTAATAAAAAGAAAATTGTACATACATATTGTGTTCTTTGTCTTCCTTGTGGTGATGATGTGTTGATGATATCTGTTGTTGATATATGTTCACATTTGACTGGTTATAAATGAAAAAAATAAGTAATGAGTAAATGGTGATCTCTAACTAAAGCATTTTGTGAAAGGGAAGTTTTGTAAAAGAGCCCCACACTCATTCACCCCCCCTCTAAGTGTGGTCGGTGTGTCCAACAAAGGTATACCCTAACAAGATTAAGACCATGATGGACTGGATGATTTCCAAAACATTGAAGAATATTAGAGGATTTTTGGGTTTGATAGTTTACTACCACAAGTTTGTTCGGATATATGGAAGAATAACAGCAACTTTAATGACATTAACTAAGAAGGATGCATTTTCATGGACTCCAGAGGCAACTCAAGATTTTGAAAAACTTAAAGAGTTGATGTGAAAAGATCTTGTTTTGACCACACTAGACTTCACAAAAACCTTTATTGTGGAATGTGATGCCTCAGGAAATGGCATTGGTGTTGTTCTAATGCAATAGGGAAGGACCCTTTCTTTTGAAAGTCGGTAACTCAATAGAAAGGAATTACACAAACCCATTTATGAGAAGTAAATGATGGAAATACTACATGCATTAAAGATACAATGACCTTACCTAACATGTAGGCACTTCAAGGTCAAAAGTGCTGATTATTTGGGTTGGTTGTCATTGTTTTCAACCCTTGAAGAAAGTACAATAGCGAATTCTGCTAGCACAAAGGTTTGGGTAATGGACCCAAGTTTGTTTGATGTATAATGGTATGAGTTTTAATATATTTGAAGGTAGGACTATTCTATATAGATATTATATGTCATTCCATTTCCGGTGGTATGTGGAACGTCACATAACTCCTCACGGTTAGAGAGTTATGGTCATGTGAAGTTGGGGAAACCTCATGAGTCATCTAGAATCCACAAAAGGTCAAAGTATTCAAAGTGGTTGCAATGAAGAAATTATTTAAATAATAAAGTTAATGTAGAAATTACTAAGTGGATAAGTGGTTAGAAGTGGGTTAGCCCTAAAATAAGGAAAGTGGTTTAAGATGGTTATAAGGTAACCCCTTGAGGAAGCTACATAAAAGTATAAATAAGAGGAAAGGATATCTCATTTAAATTAAACCTAAGAATATTGAATATATATAAGTGAATGAGGTAACCAAAGGATATCTAAGGGGAATTTCAAAAGGAAGGTGAAATAAATAAGGTCGAAATTCAAGGGAGGATAAATTCTTTTGATAATGATTTCTAAGGTATGTTATTTACAGGTCATCTCACCATTTTTGCAATAACTTTTTTTATAGAATGATTCAGACTACAAAATATGGAGGCCGTAGAGGAAATATATCCAAGTAGTTGTGAGAAAATTTTTAGCTTGTGGGTCGTTGTATTTTTGGAGTTACACTCCATGGAAAATAGGGTTTGTGGCTAGTCCTGAAACTAGTCTAAAACAAGTGTTTCCGGTAAAAACGTCATAAATTCTTCATAAGAGATTCAAATTCAGTAAGACCATATTTATTAGTTAGATTACATTCTTTGCGGGGCATGCTCTATAAGTTCTCTCTCTAGAATAAGCCAAAATTCAACAATGTATGCCATTTTTTTCTATAACGCCTTTTCTAAGAGGTTCCAAGAAGTGAAACCTGGAGAAATTTCATAAAAGACACTGAAGAAAATTATGTACTACTTTCAGATCTTTATTCATTACAGGTACATAAGTATGATTATTTCAAGTTAGGGTTGTTGACTAATCCAAAATTAGTCATGTGAGACTGCAGTAAAGTTTGATGAAATGCTAGTCTCTTGTTGTTAAAGTTAAGGAATGTTCGTAGGTATGTGATCATGTACACTAGGTCTATTACAGAGTTACAAATCAGATTTGGATGATGAAAATGATGAGGAATTTTGGTTGAGATACATGTTGGGTACATGGTTGAGACAACTAGTTGGTGAGTTGGCTCATACATGAGGTGTATAGTTGATGATGTTGGCACATATTGTTGAGTCATAGTTAATGTGTATTTGATGCATGAGTGGTACATATTTGGTTTGTGGTTGATGCACTTGTTGATGGTACAAGTTGAGGTACAGGTTGGTGCATGGTTGATGGACTTGTTTATGGTACATGTTGATTACATGTTGTTTGGTATAGGTTTTTTGGTGCAGGTTTATTGGTACAACTTTACAATAGTATTTCTCACAATGATAGTGTGATAATGGTTCCATTATTCTACTTCTATGAAAATGTGGTTGGACGAGGCAAGGACATCTGGTTGTAGCCACCTTCCGGTTGTAGTCGGAGAACATAGGGGGTTGTAGCCTCCTTCTGGTTGTATCTAGATAACTAGGGAGTTGGAGATTCTCTCATGTTGCAGCCTGAGAAACTAGGGGGTTGGAGCCTCCTTCCAGTTGCAACTGGAAAATAAAGGAAGTTGGTGCTTCCAATGAATGTAATTCTTAAATACATATAAGAAAAAACATTCTGTGGTTTTCTCCCGCTTTGGGTTTTCACATAAAAACACTAGTGTAGTGTATATGTGTATGATTTCTCATTTTTTCATTATTTATTTATTATGAAATTATTGGATGATAATGCTATATTGATATAACAGTTGCATTTTATAGTTAAAAAGGATTAAATTTCTCTATTACTGATTCACCTCCCCTCTCAATAATCCAACAATCGGTACCAGAGCAAGGTTCCTTCAGAAATCAGTTTAACCACTGAAAGGTAGATCATGGAGAGAAAAAACATGTAGAAAAATGGAATACCATAGTTTGATGGACAGAAGTATGCATACTGGAGCAGAAGGATGAAAACATATATACATGCACAGGGATTTGAAATTTGGCAATCAATAGTAGATTGATACAAAGAACCACCAGTTTCGCCAACAAGTGAAAAAGAAATGAAACTCAGTCAAAATAATTCCAAATCCACAAATGCACATATGAATGGTCTTGGTGAATCAATATATACCAAATTTGTACATTGTAAATTCACTTAAGAGATTTGGGACAAACTTCAAAATATTTATGAAGGATATTCAAAAGTCAAAGTAGAAAAACTTCAAACTTACAGAGGTCAATTCGAACAACTAAAGATGAAGGAATATGATGATATTGCAAATTACTTCTTACAAGTTGATGAAATAGTGAATGCAATCATAGGATTGGGAGAAGAAATTGAAGAATCTGTAATTGTTCAAAAGGTACTATGATCTCTTCCTATGAGATTTTATCCTAAGATATCAACACGAGAAGAAAGAGAAGATCTAGACTCAATAAGCATGGATGAACTACATGGAATCTTCACATCATATGAAATGAGAACTGAATAGGAAAATCTAGATATAAAAGAAGAAACTTTCAAAGCATCTGAAAGGTCAAAGAAAAAGGGAAAGAAAAAGGAACATAGCAATAGAAGTGACTTCTCAAAAGATGATGAAGAAGAAGTGGCCAACTTTGTCAAAAGATTGAACAAGGCAACCAACAAAAGATAAAAAGGTAAGCTTCCATTGATTGGTTTTAATTGTGATGGTATTGGTCATTTTGCTAACAAATGTCCCCATAATAAAAAAAAGAGGAATGATGAAGATTACTCAAATATAAAACAAACATATAAAGGAAAAAGAACCAAAAATAAAGCTTTCAAGAAAATCTTATGCACCAAAGAAGACATCTCCTCATTAGATGAAGATGAAGTCAGTAACAGTGAGACAGAAAGAGTTCTATTCATGGAAGTAGAAGACTCTGATAAAGAAGACACTGAAGAAGAATATGAAGAGGCAAAAGTTGACTATCGAGCATAATTTTTGAGTGCAATAGAAGTTATAAGAAGAGAATAGAAGAAAAACAAGAAGCTAGAAACATAACTAGACAAGATAGAAGAAAATCAGGAACTAGAATAAATTATCATGAAATTGAAGGTTCAAATAGAATAAGATAAAATAATTGAAGAAACACTCAAATAACAACTAGAAGAAAGAGACATGATTATTGGAAATTTGGAAGCAGAGATTGTCACATTGAGAAAGGATATTCAAAAGAAAAATATGTAGAACAACTCAAAAGTTTTGGATGAAATTATCAGCAGTCAACAACCTCATCATGGAAAGTCTAGACTTGGATACAATCAAACAAAAAATGGATCAATCTCCAAAACAACAGAACAAGAAACATATCCAAAAAATTATGCAGAAACAATCAAAGAGGATAGGAAGACCTACAAGGAAGATTACAGGGACACTCCTCCACTGAGAAGATTCAGATTTCAGAATAAATGATTGACATAAACAAATATGCCTCAGGAAGAAGAAGGAATCATAAAAGTAACTCATTTCAGAAGATCTTCAACTCCCAGGTATCAAACTATCTTTTTTGGTCTATGTTATCCATGCAATAATTTTGGACATAAAGCTATAAATTGCAGAGCTAATAGGAGAAACATAAACAAATTTGAAATTCATACACAAAATGGTTATCCAAGAAGGCCTATTGAAACAAAGAGAAAAATCTACAACAGGTTTGAAACATTGAGCATTGAAGTGGAATTCTACAAGTGAAACAACTTTGGACACATGGCCAAAAATTGTAGAATGGAAATCCCTCCTAGAGAACCACAACAAAAATACAACAGTCACAGACATGAACTTCAAAAGAGAACATGGATAAGAAAGAAGAATTAGTATATAAATGAAGAATGCACACTCTCTCTACAAGATAAGAAGAAGAAACATGGTTGGTATGTTGACAGTGGCTATTCAAAACACATGACAGGTGATAAAGACAAGTTTCTTACATTAATAAAGGAAATAGATGAATCAGTCTCCTTCAAAAATAATGATTCATCTAAAATCATTGGAAAAGGCACAGTCAGAATTGGAAACAAGAATACCAAGGAAGAAAATGTTCTACTAGTAGAAGATATGAAACATAATCTTCTAAGTGTAAGTCAAATGTGTGACCAAGGTCATAAAATTATTTTCGATTCATAGAAGTGAGAGATAAGAAAAGAAGGTTTAGGAAAATTGATTGCAACGGCTACAAGAACTTCAAGCAACATATATGTATTAAGTGAAATTGGAAATGAAAAGTGTTGTCTAGGAAAGGAAGATGAAAGTTGGCTATGGAACAGAAGAATGGGTCACGTACACTTTGATAACCTTGTCAAAGTAAGCAAAAAGGAAGTAGTTAGAGAAATTTCCGAGATCACGAAACCAACCAACACTTTATGCAAGGATTTTCAACAAGGAAAGAAAACAAAGACTAGGTTCAAATCAAAGGAATATTCAATGACAAGACCACTAGAAATTGTGCATACTGATCTAGTTGGACCAACTACAAAAAATGATTTAAAATGAGGGAAATACTTTATGTTATTAGTTGATTATTATACAAGAATGACTGCAGTTTTCTTTCTCAGGAATAAGTCAGAAGCTTTTGAAAACTTCAAGGTCTAAAAGGAAATGGTTGAAAATGAAATGGATTCAAAAATCAAATGTTTGAGATTTGATAATGAAGGAGAGTTCACTTCAAAGGAATTTATGGACTACTGCAGTAGACATGGAATAAAAAGAAAATTCTCCGTTGCTAGGACATCTCAATAGAATGGAGTTGTTGAAAGAAAGAACATGATAGTACAGGAAATGGCTCAAACAATGCTAATGGATTCAAAATTTATAGACATTTTTTGGACAGATGTAGTGCATACAAAATTTCACATTCAAAATAGAGTAATGCTCAAAAACAACAATGAAAAAACTCCCTACGAGCTATGGAAAGGAAGACCAACAAATGTGAACAACTTCAAAGTATTTGGAAGAAAATGCTACATCAAAAGAGAATATGGTAGAACGAGAAGGTTAGAATCTCGTCTGGACAAAGGAGTACTTGTTGGTTACTCAAGTACAAGGAAAACATACAAGTGTTACAATTTGAGGTTGAACAAAGTTGTGAAAAACATCAATGTAACCATTGATGAAACATGTGGACGAGAATTAAAGGAAGAAGAAAATGAATCAATGGAACAACTTTAAGAAGAAGAAGCAGAAGATGAAGAAGAAGTAGAAGGGGATGATGAAGAGGATCAAACATTAGTAGAAGAGAAATCCCAACAAGTGCCTCCAAAGACACCTAGAAAATGAGTATAGAAGAATCATCCTTCAGATCATATTATCATAAATAAAGATGCAAGAGTTGAGACTAGAAGAAGAATCTGTTAACCAGAACAAACACACCTAACACTCTTATCTACGATTGAACCAAGCAGTTTTGAAGAGGCCAGCAAGGATGAATTATGGAATAAGGCCATGGATGAAGAATTGGATCAAATATAGAGGAATGAAACTTGAGAATTGGTTCCAAGACCAAAGAATAAGAATATGATTGGAACAAAGTGGGTTTTTATAAGTGAATTGAATGAATATGGATAGGTTACAAGGAACAAATCTAGATTGGTATGTAAAGCTCACAATTTGAAGGAATCAACTTTGAAGAGAAATTTTCCCTAGTTTCTAGAATGGAATAAATTTGATTTCTTTTAGCTTATGCATGCTTCAAGAATATTAAAGTGTATCAGATGGACATGAAATCAATTTTTCTGATTGAGTAACTTGAAGAAGAAGTCTACATTGAACAATCATAAGGATTTCAGTTGTCAGAGAACACATATTATGTGTGTAAATTGAAGAAGGCCTTTTATGGTCTAAAACAGGCTCCTAGAGCATGGTACTCTAGACTGGAAAAATATCTAAAGCATGCAGTGTTCAGAAAAGGAAGTGAAAACATCAACATATACATCAAGGTAACTCAATATAGTATTTTATTAATTGAAATTTATGTTGATGATATTATTTTTGGAAGTACTGATGACAAGTTAAGACATAAATTTGCAAAGGATATGCATGATGAATTTGAAATGTCAATACTTAGAGAACTATCCTTCTTTCCGAGTCTTCAGATACATCAAAGATACCAAGAAATTTTTATTTCTCAAACTATGTATATCATAGAAATGCTAAAGAGGTTTGGAAGGGAAGATTGCAAACCAATTACCACTCCTATGCAAACCAGGTGAAAGTTGACAGATATGATAATTCAAATCCTATAGACAAGAGGAAATACAGGTCAATGATTAGTAGCTTACTATATGTGACAACATCCAGACCATATGTAATGTAGGTAGTTTGACAGGTGGCACGATTTAAAGCTGCACCAAAGGAATCACATGTCTTAGCAGTGAAAAGGATTTTCATATATCTCAAAGGAACATAATAGTTTGGATTATGGTATCCAAAAGGAAAGGATCTATCACTTATTGCCTACCAGTGGAGCAACGTTCTAATTGGGTGAGTGTTTATTATCTTGGCTAAGTAAGAAACAATCATCAATATCTTCATCGAAAACCGAAGCAGAGTATATTGCAGTAGTAGGATGTTGTAATCAGGTTCTATGGATGAAACAAACTTTGATAGATATACAGGTTGAGTATGATGAGCCCATTCCAAACTATTGTGATAATACAAGCGTCATCAGTATCTCAAAGAAATCGGTGATGCACTCCAATATGAAGCACATTCCAATAAAGTATCACTTTCTATGAGAACATGTTGCAGAGAAGAACATCAACGTTGAATATGTGGGCACAAAAGAAAAAGTGGAACACATATTTACAAAATTGCTTCCAAGGGAAGCCTTTGAGTATCTTCGCTAGAGACTCAGAGTAATTTCTACTCCAAAATGAATTCTTTTGAATGCTTATCTTATATGTCTTATATTTACACGAGGAAGCACCATAAAGAGGACAATTCAAGTTGGGAGATTAGTTTTAGGAAGAGTTCAGTCAGGGGGAGCATCCATAGATGGAAAGATACCTTTTCCATTGATGACAAATGGGGAGAGATTTATGAGATGAAAAGGTAAATGCTTGGAGAAAAAACACAGAGGCATGGTTCCAGGGGGAACGATGGTCACAAGGGGAGAATGAGTGATATGAATTCAGTATTGCATCAAAGTGTTTCCATCAATTCCAAAGGGGGATATTGTTTATTATTTAGGTTGGTTTTCATTGATGTCAACCCTTGAAGAAAGTGTGGTAGAAAATTCTGGTAGCACAAAGGTTTGGGTAATGGACCCAAGTTTGTTTGATGTATAATGGTATGATTTTTAATATATTTGAAGGTAAGACTATTCTACATGGATAATTCATGTCATGAAATTTCTGGTGGTATGTGGAACATCACATAACTCCTCACAGTTAGAGATTTATGGCCATGTGAAGTTGGAGAACCCTCATGAGTCATCTAGAAGCCCCAAAAGGTCAAAGTAGTCAAAGTGGTTGCAAAGAAGTAATTATTTAAATAATAAAGTGAAGTGATGAGTGTACTACAAGTCAAAGTGGATACAAAATAAATTACTTAAATAATAAATTTAATGGAAAAATTACTAAGTGGACAGGTGGTTAGAAGTGGGTTAGCCCTAAAATAAGGAAAGTGGTTTAAGATGGTTATAAGGTAACCCCTTGACAAAGCTACATAAAAGTATAAATAAGAGGAAATGATCTCTCATTTCAATTACACTTGAGAATATTGAATATATATAAGTGACTGAGGCAACCAAAGGATATATAAGGTGAATTTCAGAGGGAAGGTGAAGTAAAGAAGGTCGAAATTCAAGGGAGGATAAATTCGTTTGATGATGCTTTCTAAGGTATGTTATTTATAGGTCATATCATCATTTTCGCAATAATTTTTTTTATAGAATGACTCAGAGCAAAAAATATGGAGGTCATTGAGGAAACATATCCAAGTAGTTGTGATACAAATTTCATCTTGTGGGTCGTTGTATTTTTAGAGTTACACTCTGTGGAAAATAGGGTTTGTGGCTAGTCCTGAAACTAGTCTAAAACAAGTGTTTTGGGTAAAAATGTCATAACTTCTTCATAACAGATATTAATTTAGTAAGACCAAATGTATTGGTTTTATTACAATATATAGTATTATGTGTATCATTTTCATATCCATACAAAAAAAAATCCGTGAGGGGCACTCTCTATAAGGTTTCTCTCTAGAATAAGCCACAATTCAACAAGGTATGCCATTTTTGTTATAACTCCTTTTCTGAGAGGTTCCAAGCAGTGAAACCCAGAGGAATTGCATAAAAGACACTGGAGAACATTGTGTACTATTTATAGATCTTAATTCCTTACAGGTACATAGTTATGATTATTTCAAGTTAGGGTTGTTGACTAATCTAAACTTAGTCATGTGAGACTAAAGTAAAGTTTGATGAAAATGCTAGTCTCTTGTTGTTAAAGTTAAGGAATGTTTGTAAGTATGTGATCATATACACCAGGTCTATTATAGAGTTACAAATCAGATTTGGATGATAAAATTGATGAGGGATTTTGGTTGAGGTACATGTTCGGTACATGGTTGAGACAAGTAGCTGATGGGTTGGCACATACATGAGGTGTATAGTTGATGATGTTGGTACATCTTGATGAGTCATAGTTTATGTGTATTTGATGCATGATTGGAACATATTTGGTGCATGGTTGATGAACTCATTGATGGTACAGGTTGAGGTATAGGTTGGTGCATGGTTGATGCACTTGTTTATGGTGCATGTTGATTACAGGTTTTTTGGTACAATTTGTTATAGGTTTTTTGGTTCAGGTTGATTGGTACAGGCTTACATCAGTATATCTCATTGTGATTGTGTGACAATGGTTCCATCATTCTACTTCTATGACTGGGTGGTTGGATGGGGCAAGGAAATGTGGTTGTAGCCACCTTTCGGTTGTATCCTCCTTCTGGTTGTAACCAGAGAATTGGGGAGTTGGAGATTCCCTTGGGTTGTAGCCTGAGAACTAGGGGGTTGGAGCCTCCTTCCAGTTGCATATGGAAAACAAAGAAAGTTTTTTCTTACAATGAATGTAATTATTAAAGACATATAAGAAAAATAATTCTGTGGTTTTCTTCCTCTTTGGTTTTCCACGTAAAAACACTGGTGTACTATGTATGTGTTTGATTTCTCATTTGTTCATTGTTTATTTACTCTGAAACTATTGTATTATAATGCTGCATTGATATAACAGTTGCATTTTATGGTTAAAAATGATTAAATTTCTCTATTACTGATTCACCCGCCCTCTCAGTAATCCAACAAAAAAAAATCATGATAGTCTTAAATACTTCTTGGAACAAAGACTATCTTCAGAAGAACAACAAAAATGGGTGACCAAGATATTGGGTTATGATTTTTAAATCATCTATAAAAAGGGAAGAAAAATGTTGTGGTAGATTCACTCTCAAGAAAGGATGAAGATGTTAAGGCCTTTCTCTGTGCTATCTCGATCATCCACCCCGATTGGATAATAAAAGCGAGGAATGAATGGAAGAATTATGAAAATGTGTGGAATCTCATTCAATGGTTGCAGTAGAATTCTAGTGCATTAGATACATTTCCATGGAAAAATTATTCACGATGGTACAAATATCACTTATATTTATGTAAGAACTCCCAAATCAAACAAAATTTACTATTGGAATTGCACACCTCTCCGGTAGGAGGGAACTCGAGATTTTTGAAAACCTACCATAGGGTCAAGAAGGATTTTTTTTGGGATGGCCTTAAAACTGATGTTCAAAGGTTTTTGGCAGAATGATTGGTTTTCCAACAAAATAAGGTGGAAACAATTCAGACCCCGAGTCTTTTACAACCATTAGCCATCCCAAGTCAGTGTTGGGAGGAGGTTTCCATGGATTTCATCACAAGGTTACCAAAGTTTGAAGGAAAGAGTGTCATCATGGTGATTGTTGA
>JASDQU010685621.1:14543-40085 GCA_032191745.1 Picea mariana | reverse complement strand
TTCTTGTTGACTCTCTTGTCAAGTATAATTTCCATCTGTGGCTTTTCATATATAGGCATTTGTTTATTCCACTGAACCTCTTTCTGTTCATCCTCTGCTCCTGCTTCTCTAGCTCTGTAAGGGTACAAATCTGAGATGTTGAATATCGATGAAATTCCGATCCCATCGGGTAATTCAATCTCATATGCATTTGCCCCAAATTTCTTCATGACTCTGCATGGTCCAATCTTTTTCATTTTTAGTTTGTTATATGTTCCCCTTGGGAGCCTCTCCTTCCTCAGATGTGCAAGAATCACATCACCAACTTTAAATTGAAGTCCTCATCTGTGTTGATCTTCTCTGCGATTGTACTCTTGATTTGAATTTTGCAAAAGTTCCTTGACTCTATTGTGAAGGTCCTTCATTGCTTCTGCAAAATCCTCTGCACTAGCACTTCTGAATTTAGCTTGTTCTGAATATTTCAATTTAGAAACTCTCCTTGGCTTCATTCCATAGACAACTTGGAATGGACTCTGCCCTGTGCTTCTATTGATCGAATCATTATAAGCAAATTACGCCTGTGGTAGAATGTGATCCCACTGACTGTGGTGTTCAGTCACTAGGCTTCTCAGCAAATTTCCCAAGCTTCTGTTTGCCCATCCATCTGAGGATGATAAGCTAAGCTAAATGACAAACTTGTCCCCATCTTCTTCCAAAAAGTCCTCCAGAAATGTCCCACAAACTTGGTGTCTCGATCCGAAACTATAATCCTTGGAAAGCCGTGAAGTCTGATGACTTCTTTGAAAAATAGGTTCGCAATATGAGTTGCATCACTGGTTTTCTGACATGGTATAAAATGTACCATCTTTGGAAATCTTTCTACCACCACAAATATTGAATGAAATACTCTTTGCGTTCTTGGTAGCCCCAATATAAAATCCATACTCATTGCATCCCACAACCTTTTTGGTATGGGTAATGGCTGGTACAACCCTGCATTCTGCTTTCTTCCTTTTGTGTGCTGACAAATTCTACATCTGTCCACAAATATTTTGACATATGTCCTCATTCCTGGCCAAAAATATGAGCCACTCAGTTTTGAGAATGTATTATCATGACCAAAATGTCCAGCCAATCCTCCATTGTGTTTTTCTTTCAGCAGATTCTCCCTCATGGGGCATTTTGGAATACATAACTGATTTCCCCTGAATAATAATCCATCCTGGATCATATATTTGGTCCACTGGCTTCTGTCCTTGAGAATTAGATTCTCAAATGCCTCATACGCTTCCCTAAAATCTGGGTCCTCCTTGTACATTTCTTTGAGGTTATCAAAACCCAAAGTTTTGACTCTGAATTCCTGCATCAACAAACATTTCCTGCTCAAAGCATCAACAACTTTTTTAGCAGTTCATGAAATATGTTTAATTACAAAAGTAAAATTCTGCATCTATTCAATCCATTTTTCATGCTTCTGGTTCAACTTTTCATGTTGAGTCATGAATTGCAAAGCATGATTGTCGCTGTACAAAACAAACTCTTTAGGAACCAAATAATGTCTCCATTTCTTCAGCGCTTGTATGACCACATAGAATTCCTTGTCATACGTTGAGTACTTAATCTTCACCTCATTCAGTTTCTCATTGAAGTATGCAATTGGTCTGTTGTCTTGGCTCAAGACCACTCCAATTGCAAACCCACTTGTGTCACATTTGACCTGGAATGTCTTACTTAAATCTGGCAACACCAAAATTGGTTGTTCAGTAATCTTCCTTTTCAACAGATTGAAACTTTTCTCTGCTTCTTCTGTCCAGTGAAAATATTTGTGTCTTTTCTTCACCGTGTCCATCATCGGTGCGCTAATTCTGCTGAAATTTCTGATAAATTTCCTGTAGAAACTAGCCAATCCATGGAAGATTCTAACTTCAAATATACTCTTTAGCGATGGCCAATTCTTAATCGCCTCTACCTTATCCGGATCCATTTTCAGCTCATTTGCAGAGATACAGAACCCAAACAAATGAGTTTTGTCCTTATAAATGATGATTTCTTCACGTTTATCAGCAATTTCTATTGCTATAATCTCCTCATCACTGTAGCTAAATGATTTAAATGCTCTGCTTCTGTCTTGCTAAAAATGAATATATTGTCAAGATATACAATGACGAATTTTCCTATGAAATCCTTCAGGACTTCATTCATCAATGTCATGAAAGTGCTGGGTGCATTTGTTAATCCAAATGGCATAACAAGCCATTCATACAACCCTTCATTTGTCTTTAAGGATGTCTTCCATTCATCACCTTCTCTCATACGAATTTGATGATATCCGCTTTTCAAATCAATCTTTGAAAAAAACTTTGCTCCACTCAAGAAATCCATCAAATCATCCATCCTTGGCAATGGAAATCTATATCTGATGGTAATCTTGTTGATTTCCCTCGAGTCTGTACACATTCTTCAGCCTCCATATTTCTTTGGGCTAAGCACTGTTGGAACAACACATGGACTCAAGCTCTCTCTAACCAACCCTTTGTCCATTAAATCCTGAACTTGCCTTTTGACCTCTTCATTCTCCGACGGCGTAAATCTGTACGCTTCTTTGTTCGGTAAGCTAGCTCCAGGTATAAGATCAATGTGATGGCTTATACTTCTAATTGGTGGCAACGAACGAGGTAGTTCGTCCACTACTATGTCAGCAAACTCTTCCAGCAACTTCTGGATTTCTTCTGATAAATCATCCACTCTTGTACTGGTCAACACAATTTTAGGCTTCATGACCACAACAAATTGTGTGTCTTCCTTCTTCTTAACCTCTTTAAGAAGTTCCTTCCCACTCATGAGAAGTACAGTGTTGCTCACTTCTAGTTTTACTTATTTATTCTTAATCGGTAGCAACATGTGAGTTCTCCCATTCTTCTCCAGGGTGTATGTGTTCTTTCTCCCATCATGAATCACATTCCTGTCATATTCCCATGGTCTACCCAGCAATAGATGACAAACATCCATGGGAATAACATCACATAGTATTTCATCCTTATATCCTCCTATTTTAAATTCAACTAAACATTGTTTAGTGACATTTACCTGGTGTCCTTTTTGTAGCCACGAAACTCTGTATGGGCTTGGATGTTCAATCGTCTCCAGCTCCAACTTTTCTACCATCTCTGTAGAAATGAGATTGTTTGTGCTAACACTATCCACGATGACTTTGCATACCCTGTCTTTGGTCTTGCAAGAAATCCGAAAAAGTCTGTTCCTTTGGGCTGGGTTCTCTGCCTCCTTCACTGGTGTTAAGAGAACTTTTCTCATCATCAGTGATATTCCGCCCTCAGCATCTTCTGCCTCAACATTCCATCTCTGTGCTTCGAAAATGTGAGTTTCACCTCCTTCTTTCTTTCTATTTGGACATTCATAGGATTTATGTCCATTTTTTCCACAGGTAAAGCATTTTATTTCTCCACCTCTGCCTCTTCCTCCTCCTCTGGTTCAAGGAAAAGTATTTCTATCAGCATATTGTCCTCTCTGTGAGCTTCCTCCTCTCTCAGTTTGAGTTTGTGGCTTCTTCCCCTCTTCTTGAGGTTTCTGATTTCTGTCTTTGGCAACTGTCTTGCCTCTGGCCTGACTTCTTCCTCAGCCTCTTTGATCTTGCTTTCGGCTCAGCTTCTCTTCAGCTTTTAGAGCCATCTAATAAGAATCTTCTACAGTCTGAAAAATCATCATGCTCATCTCATCTTGGATGTCATATCTCATACCATTCATGTACTTGGCAACCTTTTCATCATCACTTTTTTGATGACCTGCCCTGATGTTTAGTTTGTAGAATTCTTCAGTGTACTCTTTCACTGTCATAAGCGTCTGTCTCAAATTTTGCATCCTCTGAAACAGAGTAATTTGATAATCCTTGGGTATGAATTTTTCCTTCATTTTTGCAACCATTCTATCCCAACTCTTGATTTTCTTCTTTCCTTTGTAGTGTCTATTAGCTTGCAATTCATCCCACCATAATGTTGCATGCCCTTTAAGTCTAGTGACAGCATGTTTGACCTTTCAGTCTTCCTCAACATCCTCATAGTTGAAGTATTTGTCCAGAGCTCTAATCCAATATAGAAGCTCTTTAACATCCAAGTTTCCTTCATACATGGGAATCTCCATTTTTTCCCTGGCACATATCCTTGCGATAGCCTTGAATAGGCGTTCATCTACAACATCTTCGACTGTGACTTCTTCTCCATGTCCAACTTCATTTTCACTGTCAACCTCACTGATATCTCCAGTGTCGACTATGCACCTATGTGTTGTCTCCATGGCATCAAGTCTGGCACATAGTTCGCACATTTTCCTTTTCACTATTGGATCAGGCATTGGTCTATCTCTTCTTCTCGGTAGCATGGCTGAGAAATATTCTTCCTTTTTTTTTCCTGCTACATAAAGCAAAGACTCTTTCTGGGCTCTGATACCAAATGGTGCAGACCCCCAAACCCTCGGGTCCAAGGTCTGTGCAGGATCATTCTAATATGCCCTTTGAGTCTGATTGACTCGTTGGTTTCCCCTCTGGAATACCCTTCACACACAATAGTGTATCAACAGGTCCTTATGGGTTGAGCCCGCTTGAACAAACACTAGGCACCAACTCAAATATTTTGATCAAACAATATGATCACACATTTCACAATTTTGGAACTTCGGATTTCATGACTTCGCGACTTCTCCTTCTGAGTTTCTCGACCCTTCAACTTTCAAAGCCTGAAATTCTGATTTGCCGAAATTGTTATCGCGTTTCACGATTTCTGGAATCTCGGAACAAAGAACCCCGATCCATTGTCCTCGAAAATGATGAAATGTCAACCCTTGACACGTTCAGCAAAGGTTGGCCCCACAACAAACTTCTCACTTCATCAGGATTTCAGACTTCACGATTTTGCGAATCCAGATGCAAAGCTCCCAACTCTCTAACCTCCGAACCCTGAAATAGTCAACAAGGATTGACTCCGCTTTTTTTATTTTTTACGAGGACATGCCACCTATCCACACAACCACTTCCTATCTCTGACGTAGACTCCTACCACTTGTCACTCTTTCATAATTTTTGGACTCTCTCTCCCAAAGCGTTGTCTCCTCTGTTTCCCGACACCCAACGTGCTGAAATCCCGAAACTCTAACCCAAATCCTGTCGCAACTCGCGACTTCGGGACTTTCATTTCACTCTGCTCAACTCCTTGGCATTAGGATCCCCAAAATGATGAAATGATCTGATGGCTTGTGTAAAGCATGATCAACGGTCCACGTTGATTCTAGATCCTAGAGTGGTAAACTCGCCTACCTCTAACCACCCTGCAACTTCCCTGGATCCTACGGTCCTTGTGATTTCGGGAATTCTCCACAGAGAATTTCAACCACTCGTTGCTCCCTTATAAATTCTACAGAATAACCGAAGTTCCTTCGCCTGGACTTGGCTTCTGCAAAGTGATTTTGCTTCATCTCCCCTTTGATTATCTCAAAGGAACTAACCCTCCTAAGTTTTCTCTGCAATTTTGAGTCTCCAAAGGACTTCTGCGCGCACTCTTTGCGGAAATCCCTCAAATACTTATAAGTATTTGAACTCTTCGACTCTGTGCACTCCCTACAGCAACATTCCTTCAATTATTCCCTTGGTTGATAAGTTTTAGACCTTCACCTAGCCTGCACACACCTTGCACGAATTCTGTATCTCACCTGCACTTCTACATGAATGAGAACAATGGTATCTCTCCTGAGCTTTCAGAGATAAAATTTGAACCTCCATTAACACATTCCTTGTGGATGATTTCACTGCACTCCTTGCAGGAACTTCTCACTCAGGTTGAGAAACAATTGAAACTCATTCTCTCTCTCTCTCAAACTTCAAACATTCAACATGAAATCATACATTCACACAATATTAAAGTAAATGCATAACAGAGAGAATAAACAACCATAAGCATACCATTCAGCATGTATACACAGAAAGCATCATAACACCATGAATCTGAATCAAAGCTTCATATATTAATTCAGAACTTCTGTACATGGGTTCTTCTCTACAACTTTCTACTACATCTCTCTTCTTTTCTATGCTCAATGATACAATTGATAATGTTACAATGATACAAAGGTGAGGGTGTCTATAGTTGGTTTTCCCTCCTATGCTCCTAAACTGTCTAATCTGGAATTTAAATCTACCTACTTTCATTAACTGGGCATAAATGCCTTTTACATCAACAGATGAGAGAAAATCGCTCATGATCTATTTACATCCTCCAAAATATAAATGCAAGGTACGCCTTCAAGCTATTACATTAATATTTTAAAAACATTTTAGAACGCGAGAAATGTGTGTTGCTCTTTCCAGCTATCTCCCCCTTCATGCTCCCTTGTTGCTGGTGATGCTCCTACATCAATTAATCACACTTTAGCACCCCACTCTGTGTTTTTCTACACAGGAAATTGCGTGAACACCAAGTTCGAGGGTTGGTTTACTTTAAGACCCCTTTTACCTTAGAATGAGACCAACGTTGGGACCAAGTCCTCCAAACTTCAGCCTTCGACTATTTTCCCCTGTCAAATTATTTTTTCCCCTGAAGTTGCACTTCATCGAAGCCTTTAATAACTCCACTAGAAAAAATGGACGGTCGATATTTAATCTTCTACTGAAAGGACGGTCCTGCCCTTATTTCGAGGCTTCAACGAGATCAACAAATACGAGTTAATCAGACGTTGATATGGACAATGTTCAACCAATTCAGAAATTCAATGCTCTAGGGTATTTCCATTCTCAAGTCTTCCACTTCTCGGGAGTCGAAATCCTTTGAAGTACTTACCTTTTCTCCCTTAGCTGGATCCAATGGTCAGAAGAAATCTCAAAGGATCTTAGATCAGTGGACCATGTGAATTCTCTACTCCAGGACTCTGGGATATTTCAAATCTCGAGTCACTCAACTCCCCGAAGTGATATCTATCGAAGTGCTTACGCCATCCTTCCACTGCTTGATATAAAGGTTGAGAAAGGTCCCTAAGGGATCTTAAATATACGATTTGTGTGCCTTCGCGACTTTGGGCTTCAACACTTTTCACTCGTAGAGACTTGAAAACCTTTGGAGTACCAAGTCTCGTGTCGTGTGTCGCGATCTATTTTCATGTATCTTATGGGATCAATGGTCGATATGTACTCTGGCCTTTAGGCCTACAGGAGTTCTCGAACCAACGCAAACTGTCACATATTTTTCCTCTAGATTGCCCAGTCTCCGGACTACATGATCTATCGCCATGTGGCAAAATACTAGAAGCGAACATGTGACCCAATCAGGTGGGTGACATGTGTCACGTTCTAACTGAAATTTCAATATTCCATAGGTTCAAAACTCACTGACACGTGGCACACATCCCATGTTTCCACATCATCCTAGATGACGTCAGTGAGCCACGTCACTTCAAAATTTTGGGCTTTAGAAGATTTCTCCTTAGCAAACTTTGTTCCTCCCAAACACCAAACTCTCGAATCATTGTGAGATATAAAACTCACAATCACCCATGCACAGATATGATGGTCCTAAACACTCCTGAAACCCACCTCTCTATACAACGATCGACGGACTTCAAGACTTCAAGAGATTTCACATCAGCACATTCCATTTCTCCCGAACATTGAAATTTTGAACTAGTCGATCTGCCAACACATGTGACTTTTGATGAACGGTCCAAATGAACTCCAGACTTCAGGAATTTGGAAGTTTTCACATCAACACACTCCATTTCTCTTGAATGTCGAACTTCCAAACTAGTCGATCTACCGACACATGTCTCTTTCTTGGAGATCAATGGCCACGAGTGATTGCGGAGACTCAACTCACTCACTCTTTAATTTCCTTTTCGATCTCTGCAAAGTAAAGATGCTCGTCCATAGTGCGATTGATATCCACCGTTGATATGTTGATCTAGAAAGATCAACAATCCTGAGCAATTGCGGGATCACAACTTGATCGCACTTTAATTTGCTTCCCGATCCCCGCAATGCGAAGATGCTCATTCATAGCAAGATCGATATCCACCATTGATCTATTGATCTAGAAATATCAACGATCCTGAGTGATTGCGGGCTCACAACTAGTAGAAACTTTAATTTTCTTCTAGATCCCCGCAATGCCTCCCCACTTTCGATCTCTCTCCAATGCGATATTACGGTTGTGACTTATCCTTTGCTTCACATTCATTGGATGACCCTTGTTCACCTTCCCTCCAATCCAATGGCATTGGATCTCTATTGATCCCATAGTGGTGATTTCTCCCGAATTCGAAAGGGACAGTCATGATCCTTTGAAACCTTACAAAATATCTCTAATGTTCTAGCTTCTGCGCAGACTCTGCAACGCCATTCCTCTTGATATTTTCAACTTCCAAGTTTGATCTCAACCACAAGACTCTGATCAACAGAACCATCCCATACCGGCCTAGTGTTTCAAAAAGAATATTTGATACCAATATGTAACATACCCAGCCACCCACAGGTCAGGATATTCCACTTAATCTAACTGCAACACACCCAGCCACCAGTAGTTGGGGCACGCTGCAGTCCCAAGAATCAGTTCTCTGAACGGATCTCGAATTCTAACAACATTTAATCTAGAAAACAAGAATGAAAGAACCACATGCATAAATCAAGATCCATGCCACATCATAAAATATATAAACAATGTGCCATGCACAAAAAATAACCAGTAGATCACATGCACATTAAAAATATATATATCAGAGATAATTAAATAGTCCTAGGTTTGCATCTAGTTGGTGAACATTTACTTGTAAAGATAAGTGCTCTCTGTGTTTTTTGTGTAATGTTTATTTATGTTGTGTATTTAATTATCTCTGATATATGTATTTTTAATGTCCATGTGATCTACTGGCTATTTGTTGTGCATGGCACGTTGTTTATATATTTTATGATGTGGCATGGATCTTGATTAATGCATGTGGTTCTTTCATTCTTGTTTTTCAGATTAAATGTTGTTAGAATTCGAGATCCGTTCAAAGAACTGAGTCTTGGGACTGCAGCGTGCCCCAACTGCTAGTGGCTGGGTGTGTTGTAGTCAGATTAAGTGGAATATCCTGACTTGTGGGTGGCTGGGTATGTTACAGATTGGTATCAAATATTCTGGTTGAAACACTAGGCCAGTATGGGATGGTTCTATTGATCAGAGTCTTGTGGTTGAGATCAAACTTGGAAGTTGAAAATATCAGGAGGAATGGCATTGTAGAGTCTGCGCAGAAGCTAGAACATCATAGATATTTTGTAAGGTTTCGAAGGATCATGACTGTCCCTTTTGAATTCGGGAGCAATCACCACTGTGGGATCAATAGAGATCCAATGTCATTGGATTGGAGGGAAGGTGAACAACGTTCATCCAATGAATGCGAAGCAAAGGTTAAGTCACAACCGTAATATCGCATTGGAGAGAGATCGATGGTGGGGAGGCATTACGAGGATCTGGAAGAAAATTAAAGTTTCTACAAGTTATGAGCCCGCAATCACTCAGGATCGTTGATATTTCTAGATCAATGGTGGATATCAATCCTGCTATGAATGAGCATCTTCGCATTGCAGGAATCAGGAAGCAAATCAAAGTGCGATCAAGTTGTGATCCTGCAATTGCTCAGGATTGTTGATCTTTCTAGATCAACATATCAACGATGGATATCAATCCCACTACGGATGAGCATCTTCGCTTTGTAGAGATCAGAAGGGAAATTAAAGAGTGAGTGAGTTGAGTCTCCGCAATCACTCGTGGTCATTGATCTCCAAGAAAGAGACATGTGTCGATAGATCGGCTAGTTTGGAAGTTCGGCATTCGAGAGAAATGGAGTGTGTTGATGTGAAAACTACCAAATTCCTTAAGTCCAGAGTTCATTTGGACCGTTCATCAAAAGGGACATGTGTTGGCAGATCGACTAGTTCAAAAGTTCAACGTTCGGGAGAAATGGAATGTGCTAATGTGAAATCTCCTGAAATCTCAGAGGATCTTAGATCAGTGGAACATGTGAATTCTCTACTCCAGGACTCTAGGATATTTCAAATCTTGAGTCACTCAACTCCCCGAAGTGATATCTATCGAAGTGCTTACACCATCCTTCCACTGCTTGATACAACGGTTGAGAAAGGTCCCTAAGGGATCTTAAATATACGGTTCGTGTGCCTTCGCGACTTTGGGCTTCAACACTTTTCACTCGTAGAGACTTGAAAACCTCTAGAGTACCAAGTCTCTGAACTACAAGATCTATTGTCGCGTGTCTTATGGGATCAATGGTCAATATGTACTCTGGCCTTCAGGCCTACGGGAGTTCTCAAACCAATGCAAACTGTCACATATTTTTCCTCTAGATTGCCCAGTCTCCAGACTGCACGATCTATCGCCATGTGGTAAAATACTAGAAGCGAACATGTGGCCCAATCAGGTGGGTGACATGTGTCACGTTCTAACTAACATTTCAATATTCCATAGGTTCAAAACTCACTGACATGTGGCACACATCCCATGTTTCCACATCATCCTAGGTGACGTCAGTGAGCCACGTCACTTCAAAATTTTGGGCTTTAGAAGATTTATCCTTAGCAAACTTTGTTCCTCCCAAACACCAAACTCTCGAATCATTGTGAGATATAAAACTCACAATCACCCATGCACAGATATGATGGTCCTAAACACTCCTGAAACCGACCTCTCTATCCAACGATCGACGGACTTCGAGACTTCAGGAGATTTCACATCAGCACATTCCATTTCTCCCGAATGTTGAAATTTTGAACTAGTCGATCTGCCAACACATGTCCCTTTTGATGAACGGTCCAAATGAACTCTGGACTTCAGGAATTTGGTAGTTTTCACATCAACACACTCCATTTCTCTAGAACGCCAAACTTCCAAACTAGTTGATCTACCAACACATGTCTCTTTCTTGGAGATCGATGGCCATGAGTGATTGCGGAGACTCAACTCACTCAGTCTTTAATTTCCTTTTCGATCTCTGCAAAGCAAAGATGCTCATTCGTAGTGGGATTGATATCCATCGTTGAAATGTTGATCTAGAAATATCAACAATCCTGAGCAATTGCGGGATCACAACTTGATCGCACTTTAATTTGCTTCCCGATCCTTGCAATGCAAAGATGCTCATTCATAGTAGGATCGATATCCACCATTGATCTATTGATCTAGATATATCAACGATCCTGAGTGATTGCGGGCTCACAACTTGTAGAAACTTTAATTTTATTCCAGATCCCTACAATTCCTTCCCACTGTCGATCTCTCTCCAATGCGATATTACGGTTGTGACTTAACCTTTGCTTCGCATTCATTGGATGACCCTTGTTCACCTTCCCTCCAATCCAATGACATTGGATCTCTATTGATCCCACAGTGGTGATTGCTCCCGAATTCGAAATGGATAGTCATGATCCTTCGAAACCTTACAAATTATCTCTGATGTTCTAACTTCTTCGTAGACTCTACAACACCATTCCTCTTGATATTTTCAACTTCCAATTTTGATCTCAACCACAAGACTCTGATCAATAGAACCATCCCATAACGGCCTAGTGTTTCAACCAAAATATTTGATACCAATCTGTAACATACCCAACCACCCACGTGTCAGGATATTCCACTTAATTTGACTGCAACACACCCAGCCACCAGCAGTTGGGGCACACTGCAGTCCCAAGACTCAGTTCTCTGAACAGATCTCGAATTCTAAAAACATTTAATCTGAAAAACAAGAATGAAAGAACCACATGCATTAATCAAGATCCATGCCACATCATAAAATATATAAACAACATGCCATGCACAACAAATAACCAGTAGATTTCATACACATTAAAAATACATATATCAGAGATAATTAAATACACAACAGAAATAAACATTATACAAAAAACACATATAGCACTTATCTTTACAAGTAAATGTTCACCAACTGGCTGCAAATTAAGGACTTTCCTCCCAACCATAGACATTTTTGTTCATTTACTCTCAATAGCAGGTCACCCTCAATCTAGGGCTATGAATCCATAAGGACGGGTCCTAGGCCAAGCCTAAACACACAACAGTTGGCTAAGTAGCTCTCATGTTTCCCAACCTCACAAAAAATCATAATTTCCAACTCTCTTTCCCCCTCAGCCTGCACAACCCCAATAAATGAACACCTTTCTCTACCATGCAGTCCTTGAGGTTGTTCCATTTCTCTCCAGGGTGCCAGTGCTACTAGTCAAGAAATATCCCTACTGGAAACTCCAAGGACTCTCAGCTGTGGACAATTCAATTTGAACTATCATCAGTCTCATAACTAACAAGCCTCTCAGCACTCAATCTATCACAAGCCTTTCAGCACTCACATAAATCCAAGTACACCAACTCTCTTCTACCCAACCTGCACAACCCCAACAGAATCGGACCCCTTCTCTTCCATGCAATCCCTCATGCTTTCCATCTCCTTCCAAGGTTCCAGTGCTTCTGGTTAAGAATCTCCCTGCTGGGAATCTCAAGACTTGCAGTTGTGGACAGTTCTATCTGAACTACCATCAAGCTCATGCACACAGGCATCCATTCCCTCTTGGAATAATTAATAATTATTACATCCATTCATCAATGGATCTCCTATTCCTTCCATTTGTTTCCATGTTCAACACAAGAGCATGTGAACTAGAAATAGTGAGCGAAGAGGAAATAAGAACAAGGGAACAAAACGAACCAGGGGAAGAAGACAAAGAAGAAGAAGACCAAAAATATCCCCCAAGGGATGTTTAAATCACATAAAGACAAGACCCACATGGACTCCCTCCCAAGAAGCTCATGTAACCCCTTTTCTCCATAAAATCAATTATGGGTAAAATAAAATAATAAAAAATACTTAGCCCCTCAGGCCCCCTCTCTCATGGAATCATAGCCCCCTATCTATTTTTTCCTTGTCGGTCTTGCAATCAATGGTTTATTTTATTAAACTATATGAAGTATTACATTTCCTAGGCACTCTGGCCCCTTTTCAACTTTACCATCTCACCATCATAAGTCACATTTACATAATACATTATAGTTCATAAGGGATAGAACCAAGATGTTACACAGGAGCTAGTAGTCAATACCTAGAGGATTTCACCAAAGACTGTCTAGGAGTTTGGACAGATAGAAAAATTTCAGGAAACGTGCCATAACATGTGGTTGCAAGTGAAGAGGGGCCTAGACAAGGAGTGGTTACAACTGAGCTATTGTGTGACAATGCAAGACATACAAATGGAGTTCCAAGAGTGGCTTGAGGAATGGAAAGTGCCAGTATTTCCAAAAATGGTTCCCACAGTACAAACTAGGATGCAAGACAGAACAGTCCTCGCATAGCAGATAGGCAGAAATGGTGCCAACAAGAAAAAGAAGACAACAACAAGTCCAATAGGAGGTGTTGACACTTGAATCGGTTAGGACCGAAATGGAAATTTCATGAGGATGCAAATCCTCCATTTTTATAGAGGTGGTACTCCTATGTTCAAGATTTTTAAAATGTGGGACTTTTATAGAAGTACGTCAAAGGAAAGTAAAAACAGATATAGAAGAAAAATGAAAAATGTTTTTTATTTTCTTTTAAAAGAGAGTTCCTGAGAATGGACCAGGAAACACATGCATTCATACATTTAAAGACAATAAACAGAATTTCCTTACATCCATCATAGTAGGGATAACGATTTTTGATCACATAAAAATTTAAAAGAAAATTATTTTCATGCATAAGAGAACCTTGACAGAGTGATACATGGGAAGCTTAAATGAAGATAACGATAGATCAACCTCAAACACTTTATAATCAGAAAAAATGGGTTACAAATTACAGTCGAGATTGTTCCCAAAATAGCTCTCTTGGAATTTCTAAAAATATATATAGTTCAATATATATTCTCTAAAATTAAAAAGTGTTTGTCATAATGATTGGGATTGGGACTCTTGCGGACCATAAATAAAATATGTATAAGAATGAAGTTTGTAGAAACAAGAAAGTGGGCAACAGAAGACGACAAAACCTGGTAAGAAGAAAAAAGAAATTATCAGTCTTCGGTTAAACCTTTCTATTTAAAGAGGTGGGTAACCGGATGAAGAGCTTGATAAAGACAGAAATATGTGATCAGTATGAACTTGCTATGATGTTATATCATGTTTTTCACTTGCTCGTTGATTTTCTTTTATCAATTTCATCGGAAGTTATAGGAACCATCTCAACCATCCTTTGCCCTTCATTGGTAAATTTGTTGAAATCCTTTTTAAACCACTCCTCGAGGTAGCTCTTCATTGGCGCCACGTTGATTTCAGGCCAGATTTTTATATTGAAGATATTTCCTTCCAAGTCCCTTATATCAATACAAATATTCCACAAATCTTCTTCAATATCTTGTTTTTTAATTGAATAGTCAACTAGCCAATTTTCCATGTCATCTTCACTATACTCAAGAATGCCATAAAAAATTTCAAATGATAACCCCTTAAATATCTCAACTTGTTTGTCAAATGATTGATTGTTTCAGAACAATGATTTGAGTATAAATTTGGGGTCTTGGAGCTCATTGGTGCTCCCATCTAAGCCAATCTCAATCATCTTTTTGAATAATTCCTCTCTTCTAGTTATGGCTTGGTTGCATGCTTGGACAATAATATTCAGGTTCTTAACCTTTTCCTTCTAGCATGCATTTAGATTTTTTATCCGATTCAGAGAAGGGATATCCTCCTCTCTTCTTATTAAATCTGTCATATTGGTAAATTTAAAACCAAATGGTACAACCACATCGAGGTAAAAAAATTCCTCGTTTTTCAAATCTACTTGTAAATATTCATGAAAAGCGTATGCTCTCATTCCAAAAGAGACCATGCTCTTTGACATCTCCCAAACCTCTGCAATTAATTCCATTATTTTCTTTATATTCTTCTCCACATAGCGTTAGGCTGATGTGAGAAGGCTTGTCGATCCTTTTAATTTTGTTGCAAGTGTGGTAGGCCCAATCATTGTTGAAGGACTAGAAAGTACTGGAAGAGGGGTTAAAGTTTCCTCCAACTCTTTGATTCGTTCCTCTAACCTGACTTTCTCTGCTTCAAGGCCTCCAATAGAATTATCTATAGAATCTCCAGTTGCTCGGTGAATTAGGGAAATTTGGGAAGACCACATGTTCCATAGGTTAATCTTTGAATGAGATTTCCCCTTTTTATTCTTTACATCTATTTTCTAGATAATCAAAATTTTGGACTCACTGTAAAAAACAATGCTCTGAAATACAAAAAGACTCTTCTTCATCGAAGGTCTCTCTCTCAATTATTTACATCTGAGGATTCTGGTGAGAAGTGATCTCTAGCTGGTCAACATTGGGGAACAATTTTTTGATTCCAATTTTAAGTTTTGTATCCTCGAGGGAGAGGTCATGGATGCCATTTTCACCTCGAGGTGCCTCCTCTTCTTGCACAATGTTTTTTCTTTTCTTCGTCAGGGGAAGCTTTTGAGAACTTTCAATTTTTCCTGAAGGATGGTTCTTATCTCCTCCTCCACCTGAAGAAATTTGGGTTACTTTCTTAATTTGGTGGTTTGTTGGAGCACTGCTCCGAGATGTTGTACTCTTTGGAGTGACAGTCGGGGATTGGGCACCTTTCTCACCCAGAAATTTTTCTCTTTGCTTCTATGAATCATTGGTGTTGAGTATATTTTCTAGGTCACTAATGTCACGAGAGGGAGTGATTGAGACATTATCTCCATATTCATTCATAATATCATTAATGAAATAATTGTTGAAACCAACAGCCAATAGATGTTCTACAAAAATTCCGCTAGGGTTGAATCCTTTTACTCTTTCAACATATTTTAGATTGAGGCTGTGGAAGTGGCCTGTGGATTCATCAATATTGTTCATATTTTTTGAACATGAAGTCCCCAATTTTCCAAGGAAGAGGTATGCATTGCTTTTTTCTCTTTTCATGGAAAAAATGCAACTAGAATTTCTACCGCCTTTCTATTTCAGCAACAAACATTTTGTCAGATATGTGGCACAGAAGGAAGGAAGGATTTTCCTTGGAACCAAAAATACTTATAATTTTATAATTCTCCATTTTTTCTAGTGTCCCCTTCCTATCCAGGAACGTACTCACCTGGTTAGACATCCAGGGAGTGTCCTTTACAAACAACAAGCCTTTAAAAACTGAGAAAAAATCATTAAAAAATTCATAAAAATGTTGGGAGGCCTTGTGCCTCCATAATGTTTGATACCAGAAGGTTACTGGGTCGAATTCACAGTTTACCTTCTTACAAATAGATAATCTCAGGAATAGACAGCAATGCGTTATCGTGAAAACCAAATAAGATGACATAAAGAATTTCTTCTCCTTCTTGTATTGCAACAATTGGGAAAAGATTTCAATGGAAATCAACTTACCCCAATCGAAGATGGCCTATTCTTTGATTGTAAAATATAGAATGTAAAGAATCATCTAGGAGATGTTGGTTGTATTTTCTTTTCCTGTTATCCTTGTGAAAATCCATGCAATTTCCCAGAAGGGATTTTTAAATGAGCCAACATGAAATCTCGTGATTTCCTCGGGGATGATTATTGGGTTTTGTAGGAATTAAAGTAAGAGGTCCAATCCATTTTCATTCTTATTTAATAACTCCTTGCAATCTTTGACCTTGATGGTGAGCATTGGCTTGGGAAGTCTCAACATCTTACGTAATATCTAAGGAAATAGAGAGACAGGGAAATGGTCCCACAACTAAATAATCTGTTGGCTTGGAATATATCTCTCAGCACACCATGTGACCAACTCATTACAATCAAATACTTTCGGGACACAACCAGTGCGCACAATTCTAGATGTCCATATTACTTCCTTTTGGGCAGAAGGGGATGAGTAGTAGGAATGTGATCTGGACCACTGAAAACTCTAGTCCTCACCCCTGAAAATATTTAATGCATCTCCATAGAACTGTTGGCGAGTTTCTACCATAAGTTGATAGGAACTTTCCCTTGCTCTAGATTATGTTTCAAATGAACACTGGAAGGGAATAATATAATCCTCCATAAATCCTGCTTTAATGCGTTTTAATAGGATATATCCTCGAGCCTTTCTCTTATTAATGACAATCCTTTCGAACCTATATGGTAATTTATTAGCATTAAAATCATAGTAAATGTGCATTAGGAAGGGTGTGAGGGTGGCAGGGATAGACAAGAGAAAAATATGATTTGAGTTTTTTCTGAAACTGGGAACCTGCAAACCCGTGCATCTGCGACGGTATAAGGTGAAAAATTGGCTAAGCATAGAATGGTGTGATGGTTGGATGGACTCATCGTATGCGGAATGATACTTGGAAGTTCAGGGAGTTTAGGGAGTCCATGGATCAAAATGTATATCACATAACATGTGAGCATGACATTTCAACCCCGCCAACCCGGGAATCCACAATCGTAAAATCGACTAAGTATGGAACATCATGTTGGTTGGTCAGACTCGTGATGTGAAGTTATAGATGGATATGAGAAACCATAATTCCACCAACCCGGGAACCTACGATCTGAAAAATGTGACTGACTGTAGAACTAGAAAGGGATAGTAGGAGGGAAAAAGGAAAAGGAAAAAAAACAAGTATAGAAGAGGGAAAAGAAAGGGAGAAAATAATTTGGAAAAATAGAAAAGGGGAGGGAAATTTTGGAAGTGGGAAATGAACTCAATAGGGGGGAGAAACCCAATACGAAATAAAAGAAGGATGCAGAAGAAACCACAGGGTGGTTCTACATGGGATCCACCATATACAGAGTAGGCACCAAGAGGTACAACAGAATAGGTGCGAGCAAAAGGCGTAAGAATGGAGAAACATAATATACCTGTGGAGGAATAAATTGGGTAGGAGACATGCATGGATACATATATGTCAGAGGCGTATGAGCCATCAGATTCCCAAAGGAAGAGGACATGGGAACAAGAAAGTGGATTCGGGAAGAAGGCAAAGGCTCACAAAACACCAATGCAAACATCACTGAAAACATATGATGTTGAATTGATAGCCACAACAATCGAAGATAGACTATCTGAGGTGTGGGAGGATGCTAAGAAGCAAACGGATTCGAATTTGTAAGAAGTGTAGTAAGTGAAAAATGCATTGGATTAGTTCAGGATCAGGGCAGAGAAACCACAAAAAGACAAACCAATGCAAACTAGGGAAGGAATGCATGTTGGTGAAACAGTGCAAATCACTGCGCAGGGGAGCACCAATTTGATCATAACCCCTAAGATGTTTTTCATCAACAAGGAGGCAACACATACGTCCCTGAATGAATATGATACATTGGACTTAGCATTGCCCAAGATCCCGATAAAGGTGCTCTATAAATTACAAATTAGTGTCACGCAGGAAATTCAGTCCAGGGAAAGGTCTGATGCGAGGAACTTCCAAATAGCATAGGAGGAAAATATCACACTAAAGGAAGAAACAAGACAATAATGGTAGGAAAATAAGATAGCGCAACATAAATTGGAAGAGATGGAAAATTACATTAGCATAGTATTCCAAACCATCTCAAGAGTGCAGAGTTAGAGGGAGTATATTCTGAAGAGAAAATGAGGAAAATAGCGCAGGCCTTGGAGTAGTACAATGAAAAAATAAAGGAGTCGGAGGAGCACACAATACCCACTACTCCCTCCAAAAGTAAGAGCAAAGCAAGAGCAAGACGCAATAGAGTATTCAAAGAGTATAGCGCAGAACATACATAGGATGATAAAGATATTGGAAAAAAGTGGCCAGTTGTGGACACAACTATTAGAATATGGGATCTTTCAAGACCTACAAAGAAGGGAAGATAAGGTACATGTAGTAATGGAATATTTAAAATAGCAACAAAAGACAATGCCACAACCATAAAAGATTAAGACAATTGCAAAAATGAAGAAACTACAAGCAGAAGAGAAAGAAGTGTTAGTTGAGAAGATCGCAAGGCAAGCTCAGTTGGAGCCTCTGCAGGACAATTTTGAACAGCTTGTCATGGAAATTGACGTAGAAAAATAAAGAGTGGAACATATAGGCTTGGAGGGAGGAGATATATTGAAACCTGTAGTCACTGTGTACATGGTATAAGCCATGGTGGAGAATATTAACCAGGCTCAGAAGCAATGCCAGTAAATAACAGAGATTTATGAAGCATTGGCATAGGAAGTAAAACATGTAGTAGTATGTGAGTGACTCAGGATGAGTCACGATGTCACTGTTGGGATCCTGTTGGCATAGGCCAATTTTGGGAGAAAACCAAGGAAATTTTGAAGATTTCAAGATAGTGTTGGAAAATAGGGGAGCGTGTCAGAAACTGAGGAAAAACAACATCAAGAAAAAGTAGTTACAAAGTGGACAAACTGCTACAGAGCAGTTGGAGAGTGAACAAGCATCAACTTAGAGAACGGTTCGATCGTGGACCAGCCAAGATTAAGTCAAGGAGAAAGTGGACAAACTTAATCTTCCTAGGGTTAGGGTTTTTGTAAGGGCATTGTCCCAGTTTTTTATAAGTAGAATGTCTTAGGACCATGAGAAGGTTGGATTTTGTATTGTTGAGGTTGTAGTATACCCTTTAGTTGAGTAGGAGGTCTTTTTGATATACGTTTGTGATTTGTGGAGATTGGAGGTAATGAAGGAAGAGTTTTATAGTGCGCAACACTGGACTTTGCCAGAAGAATATGAATACAGAGCCAAAGTGACAAACCTTTGTGGACATAGCCCAGGAGGGGGTGAACCATGGTATATCTGTGTCATGTGTATGAATGGTTGAATTGCTTACCGTTATATTTGGGTTAACAAGATTTATGATGAATATGCTAATTGATAAAGGTTATATTACTGCGCACTAAGGAAGAACTCATGAAATCTGCACAACAACACTAAGTAAATGAATGTCATAGCTAGTTTTTAGATCTGAATCTTATGTTACAGTAGATGAATACCTATCATTGAATACATGTTGCTATAATGGTTAATGAAGTTTTATTTGAATATTATTGTTATTGGTTGAAACTAAGATCTAATGAGGGTTTGAGGGATAACAACAAGTAGATCCAATTCCTCTGAGAGGGAAACACATCCCATCCTAGAGTTGCAGACATCTAAGTCGTGCATCCACCCATTGAAGCCATCTCAAGTGAGAGCGTGTAGTGCAATTTGTGCACTATGTTTCCTTCTGGTATCTAGAAGGGCCGATGGTAGAAGGGTTGTTGGTAATCCTATAGTTAGAACCCGGGTCAGCCCATAAGTAGCCAACACTTAATATTAAAAAAAAAATCCATGGATCGAGTCTCTATCTGATCCGATGATGACACGAAGGGTATGACCAATCTACCACCCCACCCTCGATGGAATTTGGTTGTGACCTTCCCTCCTTGCCTTGCTCTCATTCCTATAAATGACAACTCTCCCAACCTTCCCAGTCATATCAAGGAGTGTTCTCACAAAATATATTTGTAGGGTGATCAAGAACTGACGTTGATTGAGTAAATCCACACTTCGACCTCACCCTTGCATGATAGCCTCAGAATATTGCTGACTCTAAGGCTAGGAGATGATAATCGTATTGGTTCTACTGCCAGGTATTAACCCTCATTGTGTTATGATGAAGAGGTCCCCTCATTTGAAGGTCCATTTCTAGATGTTGAAGTTCAAGCATGACTTCATTTTGGCCATCAATTGGCAACTTTGGCTGTAAAAAGTCAAGTTATCAAGCTATTTATTGGTTCAGCCTTCGATTCTCCACATCTTCTATCATCTCCCTCTCACCATATTTATTGTTGAATATTCTCTCTTTTTTGTTCTCTTACCCATGAACCCTCGAGGTTGATGACCCTCGCGTCCTCACTCTTCTCATACCCCTAGCCCTCATATGGCTTATTCTTCTCACGATGCTAAGGAATACTTGGAAGTGGTTGATTCTTATGAATAATATGTCCTTGAGATAGACAAAAACAAAATGGTGGAATTGGAAGATAAGGTTCATCTTATCATATAATTCCATGAAAATGAGGATGTTGAGTCTCAGATTGGCATGCTAATTCCAGATATGGGTTTCTCTCAAACCTGGAACTCCAAATTCTACAGGACCTTAGAATTGTATTGGAAAACCAAGACTCCAGTAGCCTTGGGCTTGCTACTTAAGGAGAAATACTTCAGACAACTGAAAGACATGAAGGAATCTCTTGAAATTCATACTGTATACATGGTTGAGGTTGTTACCTGGATAGAAAACTGCCATGGAGGCAATTTCATCTCCCCTGAGTGAAATTATGCAAAGGCCGAATGCTCCAAATCCATTGTTGCAAGTAAGAAGGTGGATCTCACTAGATTGTGGGTTCCAAAGGATAATTAATTTTTGGTTTTATTTCCTTAACATGTTGTTATGCTATCTAGGCTCTTAGTTTCTTGGATTTCAGTTCACAAAATTAAAATCTTATCAGACATCTTATGTTTTACACTACTAAAAGTTTGGTTTCCCCTCATGGGAAAGAACTATTTTTGGTTTTTTGAGTCCTAGAAGCCGAGAGACTTTTATGGTCTCTATGAGGATGAATGTTCTATACACTTTTTTGTAGACTTTGTTCATAGTTTTTTTTTAAATAAGATTTGTATAAAAATCTTGCTATATGAAACTGATAAAAATAGTTGTTCCTTGGATCATGAGTCACCATTGTTGGAAACCAACTCCACTCCAGTTGCATGTTCACAACTATGATAACTATAATAATTCAACGAATAAATTTCCCACTGGCATCATTTGACATAAGACATATAAAGAATGACCATACCCATACTCTGCACATTGAAATTAAAATTGAGGACAGTGAGGAACATTAAACCATATACAAAAATTAGAACTGCAAGACGAAAATAAAAGAAAACCTAGATGAATTACATGCCTGGCACCAATTATAGACATAAGGGAGTAGGATCGGTCCCCTTTCCTCCTCCATCACATGAGAGAACACAATGTCATAAGTGTAATTGTAAGGCATGGTTGTGGGTGTGTGTTTTTCTAATATCTAAATACGAAATTTAAAATCAGATACATCACTATGTAGCTCGAAGACCAGTTGTTGAAGAGTGGAGAGGGATCCAAGAATGTGTTGCATGTTTTCATCATTGTTGTTTCTCTTCAAACCTCTTGTGATGATGCCAAAGAGTGCTCTAGTGAATTATCCTTGCGGTGAACTCTATGACTGTCTCTTGTAGGATTGTTGTGAGTGTTGGGTGGAGGGATCTTGAATGAAATACATTCTAGAAGAGTCTTCAGGGCATAGTTAAGTGAAAGGCCCCTTCTTTCAAACCACTCAATTTTGCATCCCCATCCTTCCGAGGTGTTCCCACTTTCCTGTTGTTGATCCTTGATTGAAGTGCGTGTAGGTGACCTAGACTTGTTTCTTCAGGAGCGTCTCTTTTCCATGTCTTCCACCATGGAGATAGGTCGACCCATAGGGATTTGGGTACCCCTTCCTTGATTTGGGTGTCCCCTCTTCCTTGGAATTTGACAACCAAAAGTTGTTCTCTCTTTGAGATGATAAAAATAGACCCACTCTTGGAGATGGAAGACCTAGAATTCTCATTCCCATCCACTTTAATTGTGCTCCATGGAGAGAGCAAAGAAGAAGTTCCATTATGTCCCAAATTTATTCTGCATTAAGTTCCTTCTTCACATTTGCTTCATGGTCATTCTAAGGTCATTGAAGGCCCTGTACAAGGTTTAAGGTTGTCATCCTTCTCCTTGCGAGTCTATATCCGTCCCCTATTCCCAAAATCCTTCGTACATTGTGAATTCTTTCTGAAATGACCTCACCACCATCCAACAATACCACCTAATTCATTCACAATGTAATTAGGGAGCCAGGTGTCCATCGGTGTTAATGTGAGGTGTTGGCTCATGCTCATTGTGGGTTGCGTAGCACCCCATCCGGGGTGGAGTCTATCAATTATGCCAGTGTAATGCATTCTTGTAGGATTGGGTGGTCATTATGCATGGAGAAGTCACAAACTAAATCTTCTTCTGATTAGTGGACCCCCACATTCTCCAACTTGTCCACCACCTTGTTGGCCTCACGAATGATGTGTGAAGGAACTAGAAATTCTTGAGTTCGAATAGTGGATTGAAGAAGATATAGGATGTGAAGGAGCCTCCATCTTGGAGAAATATTCTCCAGTGAAGTTCCATGTAAGAGCTTGGATAGAATGTGGATAATTATCTGGGAATCCCCCTCAATAATTCTCTAATTGTATCCATGATCTTGAGCAAGAAGGCGACATTTGATGAGGCCTCATAGCTCTATTTCATTGTTTGAATCATATCCCAGACTACTATCTAATATATGTAGAATGGTTATGTGTTCATCTCTTATGACACATCCAAAGCTCTCCAGTCCCGGGTTACCTTTGTACACCCATCAAAATTTATTTTGATAAACCCTGGTGGAGGGAATGTCCATCAATTTGGACTCATCCCAAAAATGGGTTCTCTCCTTCTTGGGATCCAGAGGTATTGATGCACAAGCTCCATCCCTGTAGGATTTCTTGTTCATTGTGGTCACATGACAGGTCCTCTATGGTCCAGTTGGTGGCTTGTAAGGTATCAACTATGTTTTTCCTTATGAGGGCCCATAATTCCTCCCAGTGTTTATGTTTGGAGTGGAATATTTGACGATTTTGTTCTTTCCAAATTTTCCACAGGTTTGGCCCAGGGAGGATTTTCCAAATATGGTTGAGAATGGGGTTATTAAAATCTTGGGTCCTCTATATTGCTAGTGTGATTTCAATGTCTTCTTGATTTCTTTATGATGTGTGCATCATGATAGTTCTTTGGTCACAGATGTGGGAGCTGAAGGTGCACTGGTTTAGTATGTGTTCATGTGTTTCCTCTTTTTCCATGCATAGGTGACAAACAAAGGGGCCTATAAATCCTCTCTTGATCAGTTTGTCCAAAGTAATAATGATTTATGTTCTACTAGCCATACGAAAGTGCTCATCTTTGGCCATTGCTTGGAGTTCCTGAGTTTTGTCCATAGGGGATTATTTTGGAGCTTTGAAAATTTGTATTTTAATCCATAAGCATCTTTGATTATGAATGTTCCCTTATGGGAATTCCCACAATGAAGTATTTATTAGAGCAAATTAGAGCTTCTTCTTTCCATTGATCTAGAATCCAGGGGTTTGGTTGTCCTAGATATGTTGTGTTGGTTTTCCATCTCCTCCTGGTATCTGACTGACTGTTGGGGTTCCAAACATATGCTATGAGTTTGATTCCATCCCTATCTTTGTGTGGCTGAATACTCTCATACCATTTTTTTTTACTTACAAGTGAGAGAATTTTCCATGAGTCCGTCTAGAAAGTAGTTTTGGAGCCATTTCTTATTTCCCAAAAATTCTTGATCTTGAATAAGAGAGTTGTTGTTTTTTGTTGTGTTCCAAATGAGGGATCCACAATGATAGTTGTTCCATCTAACCAGATGTTCTTCACTCATCGTGTTGGCATATTTGTGCCTCCAAATGCATGTCCAAATTTTATTTGGTTTTGTGATCCATCTCCACCAAATTTTCACTCCCATGACCTAATTGAGGATTTGTGTGTCCCTTAGTCCTATTCCCCCTACATGTTTCGGTTTTCATAGTTATTTCCATTTCACCAATTTTAAGAACCAAATATCAAGATAGCATAGAAAAACCTCATAATAAGTACTCAATGCCTTGAAAAAGACAGAATTTCATATAATAATCCTCTTAGAGGGGGAAACCTCATACACCAAATAAATTTCCAAATACAAGATGATTCCAAATGAAAAGGTCTCCTTGGTATATATAGGAGACTAGGAGGTACAATTACAACTAATGGACCCAAGCCGACATAAATAAAATAACATTACTAATGTAATATGACCCAATTAATGGGTAATGTGCCACTATTTAGGGCTTAACATGCCCCTCCCCTTCAAACAAGTGTTGTCTGCAATGCTTGAGTAATTCTAGATGCTTCTGTATAAAAGACTCATCTTCCCAAGTGGAATATTTAGCAAGTAGTTTCCTCCACTTAATGTGATACTCTGTAATGGATCTATTCCTCAACTGACAAATTCTTGTGTCAGTGATAGCTTCAGGATTCAATATGATGTTTCCTTCCTTGTCAAGTTCTGGAAATATATTTTGAACTGATATCTTGTCACCTATAACCTTCTTTAAGCATGGAAAATGGAAAATTGGGAGTATGCGTGAAGATGCAGACAACTCCAATTTGTATGTCATAGTACCAATCTTTTGCAACACCTTATAAGGGCCATAGTACTTTGGTGATAATTTATTATCCTTCTTGGCTTTCTTGAGGGACATTTGTTTGTATGATTGTAGTCTTAAAAGCACCCAATCCCCTACTCCAAAACTTATTTCACTACGATGATTATCTTCTTGTTGTTTCATGTGATTTTGTGCCATAGTCAGGTTGTCCTTTAAGATTTGGAGAACTTGTTGTTGATGCTC
>JASDQU010685620.1:6750-21171 GCA_032191745.1 Picea mariana | reverse complement strand
TAACCGTTCCTCATAATCCTCAAAAAAATGGTGTAGCAAAAAGGAAGAATAGATCCATTGAAGACACCATGAAGGCACTAATGAATGATCAAAGTCTATCCGTGTACCTATGGGGAGAATCATCCATGACAACAATATATGTTTAGAACAAAAGTCCCCACCGCATATTAAAGGATATGACTCTAGAAGAAGCCTTCTCAGGAAAGAAACCTAGTGTGGAAAACTTAAGAATCTTTGGTTGTCATGTTTACATTCATGTTCCCAAGGATAAAAGGAAGAAAATAGAACCCTCGGGAAGGAAAGGAATATTTGTTGGATATAGTGAATCCTCCAAAGTCTACAGAATCTATATTCTAGAACAACATATTATTGAAGTCAGTAGAGACGTAACTTTCGATGAGAATTTGGATTTCAAGAAGTCTATAGAAGACTCCATGGAAGAGGAATATGAAGAGCCTAAAGAAGAAAGCATTGTTTTCTAGAAATTCAGAATGAAGAACCAAAACAACTTGATCATCCAGTGCAACCATGCAGACCTATTAAATCAGTCAATATACCCAAAACTAGAAAATGTCCAGCTTGTCTTGAAGCTACTCTACAAGAAGTAGAAAGACTCAAAGCTCCAAGTGGCATTTTTAGAGAAAGAAAGAAGCCCAAAAGATTCTCCATCTATGCAGCATGTATGAAAAAACTTATAAATGAAGAACCCACCACATTTGAAGAAGCAGTTCAAAAGAAACAGTGGAAATAAGCCATCACAGAAGAATACCAATCTATCATGAAAAATGACCTACGCGAAATTTTTCCTAAACCCAAGGAAAATTCAGTGGTAACTTAAAAATGGGTCTATAAGATCAAACATGCAGTAGATGGAAGCATAGATAAATACAAGTCAAGGTTTGTGTCTATAGGGTTATCCCAGAAGGAGGGAGAATATTATGGTGAAACCTTTGTTCATGTTGCTAGATACACTTATATTAGATCCATTATGTCCCTTGATGCTTCCATGGGATGGAGTTTACATCAGATGGATGTAAAGACAACTTTTCTCAATGGAGAAATTGAAGAAGAAGTGTACATTGAAAAACCTCAAGGCTTTGAGGTGCATACCAAAGACACTCATGTTTGCAAATTAAAGAAAGTCATATATGGACTCAAGAAAGCTCCAAGAGCTTGGTATGCCAGAATTGACAATTACTTAATAAGACTTGGTTTCTCTAAGAGTCAAGCAAATCCAAATCTCTACTACAAGGTTGCAAACAATGAACCTGTGATTCTAATGGTGTATGTCGACGATTTATTCTTGACAGGTGTAGAGTCTCTCATCACCCATTGTGAGAAGGAGTTAGCTTATGAGTTCGATATGAAAGATCTTGGTCTCATGCATTATTACTTGGGACTAGAAGTATTGCAAAAGTGTGGTGAATTCTTCCTTGGACAAGAAAAGTATGTAGTAAAAATCCTTCAGAAATTTGGACTGATGGATTGTAAATCCATGGCCACTCATATGACCACAGACATAAGAAAAGTAAGAGACTCATATTTTGATCTAGTAGATCTGTCCCTGTATCGGAAATTGATTGGGTCATTGATGTATCTAGTGAATACTCAACCAAATATTTTCTTTGATGTAAATACTTTAAGCCAATTCCAGGTGTAACCCAGACATGAGCATTGGATAGTTTCAAAGCATGTTATAAGATATATTCCTGGGACGTCAAACTATGATTTAAGATACACCTCAACCAGTGATGTACAAATTCATGGATTCACAAATTCAGATTGGGCAAGGAGTGAAGAAGACAAAAGGAGTACTTCAGGGATGTGTTTCAGCTTGGGCTCTGCTATGATATCATGGGCCAGCAAGAAACAACAGTATGTCACACTCATCACTACAGAAGCATAATATATCGCAGCATGTGAAGCATGTACCGAAGCAATATGGATAAGGAAGTTGATTTCTGGACTATTTGATCAGGTACCAGATTCGACCGTGATACACTGTGACAATGAAAGTTGTATGAAGCTATCAGAACACGTAGTGTTTCATGACTGGTCGAAACATATTGAGATGAAATACTACTTTATTTGTGATAAATTCCAGGAAGGAGAAGTGAAACTCCATCATATCTCCATAAATGAGCAAGTAGTAGATATTTTGACAAAGCCTCTATCCAAAATAAAGTTTACATACCTAAGGGACAAGACGGGGCTCGTGGAGATTACTCCCTTACTTGAAATGGAAGAGATGGATCCTTGGGTTGGGAGGGATCACTAATATGTTATTGATGTATGGGTTGTCATTTTCCAGTTTGGAAAATGGTCCAGGTTGGGAAATCACTTTCTGGTCTGGAAAGTGGTCCAAGATTTCTTATGAACAATCATTTTCCAGTTCTGAAAATGGTCTAGAATGGACAGTCATTTTCGTAACGAAAATGGTCCGACATATTGTTTATGTACCATAGACAGTGATTCCCCTTGTGTCCAGTGTGGGGGAATGGTATAGGATAGTCATTCTCCTTGGAAATCACTTTGCGAAGTGGTCAAGCATAAGGGTCCGCCTCTCTGGGAAGTTATTCTTTCGAAGTTCATAATTGTGAGAAGTTTCGAAGAATGGTGCAGTGTAGGAGATTGGTGCAGGATATTCATTTCTGTAGGAAATAGTCCAGAAATTCATTTCCTAGGGAAGACTCATTCTCTCCAGGTTGCACTGTGAATAGTGTCATAAGAATGGCCCAGTTAGGTTGAATGGTCTAGGCTTAGAAATCAAGGACAGTCATTCCCTAGGGAAAACTCATTCTCTYCAGGTTGCACTGTGAATAGTGTTGGAAGAATGGCCCAGTGAGGTTGAATGGTCCAGGCTCAACAATCAAGGACAGTCATTCCCTAGGGAAAACTAATTCTCTCCAGGTTGCACTGTGAATAGTGTCGGAAGAATGGCCCAGTTAGGTTGAATGGTCCAAGTTCGGAAATCAGGGACAATTATTCTTTTATACTTGGGAAGAATAGTCTAGATAGCCCATGGCTGATGTTTAAATTTATGAGGGAAGATGTTCTTCCAAATCTCACAAAGTTGAGTGGAATAATGGCCCATGTGACTCGATTTGCATCATGATATTGTTGATATCAGATGTTATGATTGTTGTAGAGACTGTATGTCTCTGGACAATAGTTGTATGCTATTGTGTTGGATGTGATCCACTAGTAGTGATTGTGTGTCACTGGTTAGTAGCAGTTTGCTACTAGGAGTGGTTGTGTACCACGGGATAGTAGTTGTATACTACTACGAATAGACACAGTTGCGTTCGATTGAATGGCATTGTTCTGATTTCCATGGAGACTATCTAGTTAGATAGTGATGATAGTTCTCATGATTTGATCATGAGATGACCTATGTGTCTATGATGATGCTACCAGTTGAATGGTTTTTTTTTGCTCAAGAACATTGCCTTTAATACCTCCCTATATAGGAGGGAGTGTTGATAATTATGGTAGTTGTGGGAGGTATTAACCTCTACATGTAACCTTTGACAAGACTAGAATATTCTGGGAAGCAAGAGAAACCCTAAAACGTTGGATAATAACCCTAGAAGACAAGTCGGCTCAAGAGAATAATTAATGTCGAGTTATTATCCTCCAGGAAGAGAAGTAGACCCAGTCAGGTGAGTTGGATTAGTATAAATAGAGGGCTCTATATCTCATTTTGTTCTCACTCACCCACAACTCCATAAGGACAAGTCGTGTGCATGACTGGTGGAGAACTGCAATTGTTGCAGTAGTGACTTAGTCTTGGGTTATGGTTTGGAATTTGTGTTTGATCTTTGGCTGTTGCTTCTTGGTACGCTAGTCTTGGAGAGAGGTACGCTACCTTTGTTGACTATTAGTATGATTTTGGTATTATTCTGTCTGTCAAGGTTAAAAGGTGCTCAGGGGTGGCCTTTGTGCCTATGGTTGGGTGACAATATGGTTATATTGTCTATGGTGAAAACAAACACATCTCTTATATTCTAACACAGGAGATTCCCTACTTTGACAACCTGATAAAGTTGGATCCTCTGTTGGCGAGTTCCCTTAACCTGAGTGTCCACAATTTGATCAATGGATTCCTATTCAATGCAATTAGGGTTGAGTTCTATCGATGTCAACTGCTCTACTACCTCTAATGTGTCCAATAATGGTGGGAATTATGGTCGAAGGAGGTCCACATTGAACACTGGGTGCAAGCCAAGGAAGGGAAGAATATTTAGCTCAAAAGCATTTTCACCCACAACCTTGATGATGGTGTAAGGTCCATAGCAAAGTGGACGAAGCTTCCGATGGGGTCCTCTAAGGCAATCCTTCTGCAAATGCAACCAAACCTTGTCTCCAACCTAAAGCTTGTGTGACACCTGGTGTTGATCATGGCGTTGCTTGTACTTAGCATTGGATTTATGTAAATAAGCATGGACTTGTTGTAGGATGTGCTAAATACGTTCAATAAACTTAGTGGCTTTGTTAGCCTCAGATTGAGCATGGGACAGTTTTTTCATTGTGGACGCAAGTGGCAGTGCAACATCAATGGGACCCAATGGTTGAAATCCCATCCCCACCTGAAATGGGTTGTGGTTAGTCGAGCTATAGAGGGATCTATTGTAGTTATACTGAACATAGGGGAGACTCTCATCCCATGCACATGGATGTTTGTATTTGTACATGTATAATATATACACGATCATCCTTTTGAAGACCTATGTCTAGACATCAATTTGGGGGTGGAAGGTAGTGGATTTTGTGAGCTTGGTGTCCAAAAGTGACTAGGCTTGACCAGAATGTGATTAGGAACCTGTTGTCCCAATATGATATGATGTTCTGTGGTATCCCAAAATGTACCCGCACCCATTTGAAGAAGAGCTTGGAATTGGCCTATGTTGTGATGCTCTTCTTGCAGGCTGTCAGAATGGCCATCTTAGAAAATTGATCAACAACCACAAAAGCAAAGTCATTTCCCTACTTGGTTGAAGGAAGACCCGACATGTAGTCTATGGAGATGGATTCTCAAGGCCTGTCTGGAGTAGGAATATGGTTGTACAGGCCTTGCTTCTTAATGGTTTGTTTGGAAATGGCACAAGCAGTGGAAGAGCTAATGTACTTGGTGACATCCTGTCAAAGTTTCAGCCAATAGAAATTCTTTTGTAGCACTGCCACTGTCTTTTCCAAGCCAAAGTGTCATGTCATCCGATTGTAGTGAGCTTCCCAAATCATCTTCGCACGCTCTCTTAAAGGAACATAGAGATGGACAATATGGAATAACAGTCTGTCCTANTCAAAGTTTCAGCCAATAGAAATTCTTTTGTAGCACTGCCACTGTCTTTTCCAAGCCAAAGTGTCATGTCATCCGATTGTAGTGAGCTTCCCAAATCATCTTCGCATGCTCGCTTAAAGGAACATAGAGATGGACAATATGGAATAACAGTCTGTCCTAAAGATGAAATTCAATGACAGTCATGCCCATGCTCAACATTTGGTAAGTGGTAGTGAAGTCAAGATCACTCTCGTAGAGTTGGGGCCACCTGGAGGCCTCATGTCCACAGGAGTGAAGCATTGTGGTTAGGGATGCAACTGGAGGTTTATTGAGGTAGTCAGCAACATGATTGTTGCTCCCTGTCTTATATTTGATGTTGAGATGGAACTGTTGCAAGTATGTGGACCACTTTTGATGGAGGTCGTTCTACGATTTTCCTTGTGTCTGCATGAACTCCAAAGGCTTGTGATCAATGTGGATGATTGTATCCTTCCTGAGAACGTAATGCTTCCATTGGTGGTAGGCTTGTACAATAGAATACATTTCTTTGCATGGGTGGCATATTTTCAGACAACATCTAATAGTGTCTCTCTATGATAGGTCATCGGATGACCGTGTTGAGTGAGAACTACACCCACAACACATTCTGAAGAATCGGTATCAATCTCAAAAGGTTGTTGCATATCGGGTAATGAGAGCATCAGGGCTGAGCACAAGCAATTTTTCAAATCATCAAATGCTTGTTGTTGTGACTTTTCCCACATGAATTTTTCTTTGCAACCACCCTTGGTCACTTGGCTAAGGGCCCATGCAATATTGGCGAATCCCAACAAGAACCTGTGATAGAAGTTGGAAAGTCCTAAGAAAATCTGAAGCTCAGTTAGTGTGGTTTGGGATGGTGAGTCACAAATGACCTGGATCTTGGATGGATCCACATGCACACCATGCTCATCAACACTTTAGCCTAGGTATTGAATCATGTTCATGTCGAAGGAGAATTTTTCCAATTTAGCATATAGCTTGTGTTGTTGCAAAGTGTGAAGGACCTGCTGAATATGTTGCAAGTGTTCTGCCCAATTTTTTTTGAAAATGAGGATATAATCCATATATACCACCACAAAATAATTGGTGAAAGGCTGCAAGATATCGTCCATTAACCTCATGAAATTTATTGGGGAATTCCTCAAACCAAAGAGCATGACTAGCCATTCAAAAACACCTTATTTGGACTTGAAAGCAATATTCCATACATCGGTTTGTTTTATTGGGACCTGGTGGTAACCGGACTTCATGTCAATCTTACTAAAGTACTTGGCTCCCTTAAGCTGGTCAAGAAGGTCATCAATCCAAAGAATTGGGTATCTGCTCCTGACAATGATTGTGTTTAGGGCCATATAATTAATGCAGAGTCACCAAGTCCCATCTTTCTTCTACATGAGTACAATTGGGCTTTTGCGGGGTAAGGAGATCAGTTGGATGTACCCCTTTTGGAGTAGCTCTTGGATATGGCTCTTAATTTCCTCATTTTCCAAAAGAGAGCGGCAATATATTGGACCATTGGGTAGAGGTGAAATAGGGGTTATATCGATTGAATGCTTGACCTGGAAATGCAAAGGTACCCTAGTGGGTGAGGAGATGATGTCTTTGTATTCTTCCACGACCTTGTCCACCTAAATCTATTGTGTGGAGAGGCCCTATGCGGAGGCCATGGATGTGGTTGTGACCTTCTATTTACTTTGAGAGCGAATCACGAAGAAGACAAATTTCCTGATCTGGGAGATGACCTTCCTACATTGCTTGGTGGATATCAAAGAAATGTCGGTAGACATAGCTACCTATGGTATATTGTACTTTTGTTTGCCCAAAGTAATAATAACACTATGAGGTCTTGACTCATATACAACATGACGTTTCTACCAGTATGGTTGGCCTAAAAGAACATCACAAACTTCAAAGGGGGTAATATCACACAATACCTCATCCTTGAAGGGCTTGATGTCGTAGGGAAAACAACATTGTTGGCTGAGGCACAGATATCTCCCTTGGTAGAGCCACCCGATGGTGTATGGTTGTGGGTGTGGTGTTTTCGACAGGTCCAACCACTTGACGACCTTTGTTGATATGAGGTTCTTTTGACTTCCACTATCGACAATGAAGTGTAGTGGAGCACCCTTCACCCACATCTGCGAGTGAAAAAGGCGCTCACATTCCTCATGTTATTCAGGTCCACTTGGTTGGACCTTAGTGGTAGTGATGGTTACATTGGGTTATGCATCAATGATCTGCTTCCCCTTGTCTGGTTATGATTCAGATTTGGAGCCCACATACAACTCTAAGGATTTTCAAATCGACCACCAGCGACTACTTTGAGCAACATTCATCAATGTTATGCCAGGGGATTTTATAGAATTCATACCACTTTCCAGTATCTTTCTTCGTCTTCCCATTACCCTTCTTTGTTTGTGGCTTGGATTGGTTGTCCTAAGGAGGTCCATCCTTGATTTTTCATTTTCTCTGTGGGTTGGGGTTTCCTTTTCCTTGCTTTTTTTTTGAGAAATTCATAGATCCAAACTCCCACTTCTTCTGTTTAAATTTCTGCTCGTTTTGACAGCATATCGATAAGTTGTGCGTAGTGATGAGATGTCCAGAAACTCCATTTTTGTCCATCTCGTATACTAGTTATCGTAACTTCCAACAAGGTAGTATTGTTCCTTAATAACATCCCTGAAAGAATCCCAAGTGGGTATGACCGCAGCCATTGTGGATTCCTCAATGGTCTTTTTCTCACAGTAAGTCTATGAACAATCCTCAACATGGGGGACAACCTTAAGGAGAAAAAAGGTGATATTTTCTCTATCGAAAAAATTATGTATAGAAAAATACCCTTCTAGTAGATTTAACCATTTATCTAGAGAATTCCCATCTATCTGACCTTCAAATATAGGAATATCAAAACTCACTTGTACCATGAAGGGGATGGCACCTCCAAAGTGGGTGTTTGACGAAGATGCGTTCACTGTTGGAAATTGTCGAAGGATCTAGGAAAAAGTATCCATCATATCATTCCTTTGTCATGTGATGGATTCCTCGAGCAACGATTTAATAGGATCTCATGCTCCCTTGTCTCTCGTTTCTTCCACCATAGGAGGTCTTCGGGGTCGGTGAGGACGGTCCTACAAAGGCTCAACTATTTCGAGTCCCAACTCCTTATACCCTGACATCATTGGGGGCATGCACAGAGAAACAAATAAAGAGAAGAACACTCTAATACCACTAATCTGAATTTATGAATGGAACGAAATGAAATACAAATATATAACAAAAACACATATATACAATAAAATTTGACTTCTATTAATAAACGAAATATGTTAAAACTGTAAAAATGCAGAATGAAACAAACTTGCTAGAATGGTGGTAGCTTATCTTTGAGAAGAGATGTGTCAGCTATGCGCATTTGCAATAAGTTAATTACAATGAGGCTCCAAAGTCCTTTTTAACATAAAGCATAAATGAGAAAATCCTAAACATCCAAAACCCTAACCTCAAAAGATGAAACACCAAAAGGTTTGTGGGCCCCAATGGGGGTAGTTGATATGTCAACTTCTCGAGGGCGTAAATTTTGTACAATCTTCGTTTGGGGCATTCGATACCTTGTCGGAAAGGCCTATCCAAAAAGAACAACTTCCGCTCGAGGTCAAGGTATGCTATTCCCAACCCTTGGCCCCCCAAAAGTCCAAAAAAACGTCGTTTAGGGCCTTAAAATGGCCCTGGAAGTTTGGGACCCAAAAAAGTGTAAACAAACTGCCAAAATGGAAAAAGGTTCTTTGAGCCAATGAAATAGGTGGGTGGCCACCAATATCTACATGGACTGTACACTCACCATGCCCGGGGCCTCCATGATATTTCTCATATGATTTTCCAACTGTATTTTTTTTATCTCAATACAAGGGAGTCCTTTCCCTCACTCTCCACTCATCGAGCTCACGACCCTCTTAGCCCGAGCCAAGTTCGAGTTCTCTGTCCAACCACATGTTGTCTCTTGATTTTTCTCTCTATATTCTATGCTCATGCATTCTCTACACATTCCTTCACTTTTTTCTTCTTTTCCTCTGTCTCTTTATTACACTTGTGGGTTTCTACCTTCTCCAAGAAGGTTCTCGATCTCCCCTTTTTTCTTATGTCAGAGGGAAATCGGGTCAATCAAGGAAAATGAAGTGGTATTTTTGCACCCTAGCTAACAGTCTTCAGTTGTCTTAGCCAATCCTCCATACTTCCATTCATTGTGGGTGGTTGGTCGTTCAACTACCAACCCCCTCACATTAATTGATTTCCTATGACTTTAGGAAAAATGGAATTAACTAATTATTCCCAAATAAATCAGCAAGGTGGCTTGGCTCTCTAGCATGATGAATCCCCTCTCTATTCCATTTTGTGGTATCGTGGCCAATACTAGTGCTCCATCCATCAGTCAGCTAGTTGGATTTCTTTATTAAAAAATTAATACATTTACAATGTTTAGATTACCATGACATGGTAATAATATCTTTATGCTAAAATACAAACATCACTACGCATAATTTATTACAAATTAGTCAAGGGATAAAAAAATGGGGTGTTACACCATGTCATTGAGGCGGTGGACATATAACTTGTATGGGGACCAATTTGTAATTAGAGGATGATGTCCCATGGGCATAAATCAAAGATAATGAAATTATAAAAGAAAAATAAAAATTAATTTTAATTTGAACATTTCTAACATGTTGCGCTTCTTGGAATTTATCTTTTCAAAGACATTCCAGTTGCACTTACACCCTGAAGAGCTGCAAGTTTGAATCATCACCCGAATGACAAGTTTTTGCAACTTTGGGACTCTTCTGCCATAGTTTTCCCACCATACATCTACAATAAATAAATTGAAGGAAAGAAAACGAGTTATATTTCCATTGAGTAACAAATAGATAGAAAGGAAAAACATTGAAATTTGAAAGTTTGAAACAAAATTACTTGTAGCTTACCTAACATTCTAGCGGTCCTATCTTGGATAACCATATCATACCCAAATGTCCCAACACTCAACTTATATATCTCAATTTTTTTGGAAATCTCCGAGCATTTAGCAGGAGTCAACACCATCCTCTGAACACATTAGAAAAATCCATCCATAACCTCTACATCAAACCTAAATCCACATGCATAAGAGTATCCAGAGTTGAGGTAGAGCCATGTTGCATGAATCGGACAATGGAGAGTGTTGTTCCATCGTTCATCAATCACACTCCACATCTTGGCTCATCTAGTGAATCCATCTTCCCCCTTGTCCTCATAGTACCGATGGATAGCTTCCTTGGCCTTATCCATGAACTCATAAATATAAACAAAAGGTTTATTATGGATTGTAATGTGTATGTACCTTTTACAACGTTTTTCATTATTATATGAAAATAAAAACTGTTATGCTTAGCTTTAGATTATTATATAAAATTGTTTTTTATTTTTATTTTAAATAATAAATAGATAATCTAAATGAAGATGGAAATACACATTTTAAGAGATATTTATTATTAGTTATATTAAGTTTGTTTTTTTAGACAATAACGGGTATAGATTTGCATTATAGGTCGGCAAAGCAGTTGTTGGGTACTTTCACATAGTGAGTCTTCATCTCTTCCATCCTTTTATTTTTAATCAATTGAAATAAAAACAGCTGAACAAAAACCCGGTTTAAAGGTAATCTGGGATCTTATCTACAAAGAGCTAGTCTAGTTGTCGCTGCATTCAACATGTTCACAAACATAGAGAAGAAGAGATGTAGATCATGCTTGAGGTTAATCATCATCACTCCTTGGGGCTGGCAGCATCTTTGCCAGTCGTTTTACTTTGATTTCCAGGGTGCAAATATGATTTCCGAAGTCACCATTTGTGTTGGCTTGATCTTTGAAATTCGCCTCTGTCTCCTGTGTGTACTCCTCCCCAGCGTCTTTGGCTCCATCAAAGTCCTCCCTCAGCTTGGCGAGGTCTTCGTTGATCTGTTCCCAGTTCAACTCACCCTTTTTGTCCACGTAAAGCAGGTAACGGTGTTGCTCTTGGACTTGATTCTTGATATTGTCGAGCTCCTTCTTCATTTCCAGAAGCCTAGCCTCTAGGGATAAGCCTGAATTAGAGCTTGATGCCATGGATATCTTCTGAGATGAGATGCAACAACGCGATCGCTTCAAAGGGCTCTGCTCCTTGTTCTGAACAATAGTGAGATTTCCCTGTCTGTTGATATCGATTATATGGATTTGTGCACCGCCGGGATCACGGGTTTCTTGCTTCTGCTATGGTAAATTCCTTTGGGTCATGATTCCTTCTGTGGTCGATTCGTGACCATTCAGTGTCCAACGGCTAGTCTTGAAAGCAATCAGAAATAGTCCTCCAGGATCGCCAGTGAATCTTGTGCTCGGCGATGTCCAAGGAACCGACCAGTCAAAGGGCCTTTTAGGGGACACTGCACCATGTTGTTGTCTCATCTACAGCTAGATAACCTCTGCTTAGAAGCGTACCACTGTTGGCTTGATGGTCTGCCAAGCCGTTCGAACTTCTGAGGATGTGATAAATTTTGAATTTTTGGAATTTTACTATCATAACTCGAATCTTTTTTACTAGCAAGGCTAGATGAACTTGGATAGGGGGTTTTCTGGTTGCCACTGATTGCACGATGATCCTTGAATCCCCAAACACCGTTAACAACCGGATGTTTTGGCTTAAAGCCAGTCTTATGCCTTGCCAAAGTCCTAGGGCTTCCGCCTTGTTGTTGAGCTCCTAACCCAGTCCCCAAGTGAAGCTTAGAGTTATATTTCCATTTGGATTCAGTAGAATCCCTCATGCTCCTGCGATGCTCGAGTTTCCCTTTGAAGAACGATCGAAAAAAAGACAATGATCCTCCAGATTTGACCTCAACTTGATGAAGTCCTACTCTGCTAGCCTTATTTCCCAGGGGGTAAGCATGGATGAGCTTAAGTTAGGTCTGAGAAGCAAGTTGTGATCCAACTCCTTCAACCAGCTTTCTTCCTCCTATTCAAGAGGATTGGCATTTCTCAGACTGAATTTTACTTGCAATGCTTCAGCAAGGAGGGTTCTAACTTTGGATGCCACCCTTACTACGCTTCGAGCTTCTTCTCTGAAGAGTCGGTTATTTCTTTCAAGCCAGATCTTCTAGCAAATGAACTTAGGAAACCAGAGCCAGGTCGTTTTCAACAACTCCTTTTTTCTTAAGTTGAACAGGGATCTCGCTGCCCATCTTGTGAGCAAGTCTTGAACGTTATCTGGGAGATCAAACCTGTCTGGTCCCAACTTTAGGGAATCTGCCCAGATGTCTTTGGCGAATAGGCATTGCAAAAACAGATGATCTGCAGTTTCCTCATGTTCCTGGCAGAGAGTGCATCTGGAAGGGCCCTCCCAGCCCCATCTTTTTAAGTTATCATTGGTAAGGATGTTGTTGTGGGCAAGCATCCAGACGAAGAAGTCTATCTTTGGCAAGGAGACGCAATTCCAAATGAACTTCCATTTGGTGGGATCAGGAGGGCCATGGGGGATTGATTGGAAGTAATTGTAACCTTCAGCTGCAGTTTATTTTCCTGAGTTAGGTCCCCAGACTCTTTTATCTCTATATTTTACGTTTGAGGAAGTTTTCCCATGGAGATGCTCCAGCAATTTCATGGCTTCAGTTTCAAGATCTTCTGGATAGCCTCCTAGATCCCAGGACTCCCAAGATTTGTTTTCATCATCGCCCCAACTAGAGATGTCCTGCAAGGTGAACAGACGCCTATTTTGAAGCCAATTTTTGATGTTTTCCAGCTCTTCTATTTTCCCCAGCGGGGGATCTCCGAGGATTGGGTCTTCCCAAATTCTAATGTTCTTACCACTCCCTGGTATCCAGTAGATCTTGGTCTTGAAGAGATCCATGACTCTTAGACAGAGAAGAAAAGTTGAAGTTCCACTTTGAGTTTTAGGTTGTTGATCAAGGCATCTCAGCCGACTTCCTTAAAAATACTTCTTCCGGAGAGCACTCTTGCTCCGAGATCTTTTCCCAGACACAAGGGACCAAAGAATCTTGGCTCCCAATGCCATATTCTGGGTTGTAATATCCCTGATTTGCAGTCCCCCCTCGTACATCAGTTTTTTGACTTTGTCCCATCTGATAAGGTGGAGCTTCCTCTCATTGTGCTTGCCTCCTTCCCAAAGGAATCTACGTAGCAGTGCATCAATTTTCCCTGTGATAGATTTGGGAGCTAACAGAATTGAGTTTTGGTGAATGGGCAGGCTTACCTGAGTTGATTTTAGCAAGACTACTTTGCCGGCAGAGTTCAGCCACTTAGCACCCCAGGCTTGGATTCCACTCTTCAGCTTGTCTATCAAAGGTAACCAATGAGCAGCGGTAGGCTTTTTTTTGAAAATGGGGATTCCTAAATAATTGAAGGAGTCCCAGGATACTGAGCTTTCCATGTCCAAGGTTCTGGCAATTGTTATCATTTCCCATGCAGAGCAATTCCATCCGAAGATTGTGCTTTTCTGATAGTTTATCTGACTACCTGAAACTGCTTTGTAGGTGTCCAACTCCTCCTTAAAGTTCTCGGCTGTAATTTTGCTAGCTCTTCCAAGAAGCATTGTATCATCTGCAAATTGGGTGTGGTTGAGCTCTTCCACATTATGAGCTATTCTAAGTCCAGAGAGGGTCCTCAATTGCTGGCTCTGGATTAATTGGAAGCTGAGAACAGAGGCATGGATAGTGTAGAGGAGGGGAGATAGGGGGCATCCCTGTCTTAACCCTCTTGACGCTTGGAAGAAATCAGAAGACCAACCATTAACTAGCGGAGCTATCCAGGGGGAGGCAATACAAGTTTTTACCCAGTTTATGAATGAGGCTGAAAACCCAAATTTCCACATAACAGAGTAGAGGAACTCGTTCCTGACTCGGTCAAATGCGTTGGCAAGATCCAGCTTGATCACCATGTCTTTCTCTTTTCTTTGGATAATAGAATGAATGGCTTCCTGCACTAAAATGATATTGTCTAGGATTTGACGACCCTTAATGAAACCGCCCTGGGTTTTTGGGATTATATTAGGTAGGATTTTCTTCAAGCGCATGGCTATTA
>JASDQU010685619.1:67376-88904 GCA_032191745.1 Picea mariana | reverse complement strand
TCAAATGATTTTTTCCACTCCCCATGGCCTCCCTATTTCCTGTGGTGTTCATGATCATTCCATTCCCCTTGTCCGAAGAAGCCTTCCTCTCAATATCCGTCCCTATCGTCACCCATTTTCCCAAAAAAATGAAATTGAGAAAATGGTTCAAGAACTGCTCAACGAAGGTGTTATCCGCCCTACTACGAGCCCCTACTCTTCTCTTGTGGTCATGATCCTTAAGAAACAAGGTTCTTGGCGCATGTGTCCTGACTTCTGCGCCCTCAACAAACTCAACTCACCATTAAAGAAAAATTTCCCATTCATGTCATTGATGACCTCTTGGATGAATTGAGTGGCACCCAATTCTTTACTAAACTTGATCTTCGTTCGAGCTACCACCAGATCCGTATGAAAGAGGCAAACATTCCTAAGACTGCCTTTAGAACTCATGAGGGCCAGTATGAGTTTTTGGTCATGCCCTTTGGCTTGTGTAATGCTCCATCCACTTTCCAAAGCCTCATGAATCATTGTCTTTTGTCCTTTTCTCTGTCATTTTTTGTTAGTTTTATTTGATGATATCCTCATCTACAACAAAACCTGGACATACCTTCTTGCTCATGTGGATCGAGTTCTCCATCTACTCTCTCAGCACCAAATTTTCCTCAAACAATCTAAATGTGTTTTTGGCGCCTCAGAATTAGAGTAATTGGATCATCTTGTTGGCAAGGACGATGTCAGGGTGGATCCTAAAACAATTGAAGCTATGCAAGATTGGCCTCACCCAAAGACTCTCAAAAGCTTGTGGGGATTTCTAGGTTTAACAGGTTATTATCGCAAGTTTGTTAAGAATTATGGAAAGATTGCGACACCTCTCACTGCACTCCTTAAGAATAATTCTTTCACTTGGACTCCAACAACTGCTTAAGATTTTCAAACCTTGAAGATGGCCATGTGCACCACTTCAGTCCTGGCCCTTCCTGATTTCACAAAGACCTTTGTCCTGGAATGTGATGCTTCCAGGAAAGGAATTGGCGTTGTCCTTATGCAAGAGGGTCGACCTTTGGCCTTTACCAACAAACAACTTTCTGCACGAAATTTGGGCAAATCAATCTATGAAAAGGAAATGTTGGCTATTCTGCATGTCATGGATCTTTGGCGACCTTATCTATTGGGTAAACGCTTCCAAATTAAGACAGATAATCAAAGCCTCAAGTATTTTCTAGAGCAACGCCTATCCTCCCCTTGGCAAAAAAAATGGGTGACTAAGCTCTTTGGATATAATTACAAGATCATTTACAAAATAGGCAAAGACAATGTGGTTGTTGATGCACTTTCCAGAAAATATGAAGATGAAGGGTCTCTTTTTTCTCTCTCTTTCATTGTACCATATTGGCTCCAAGTTGTTCGCCAGGAATGGCTACACGATCCCAAAAGTTCGCATCTGATACAACAATTGCAGTCCCATTCTCCAGTTTCCCCAGGGTACTTTTGGCTCAATGATGAGCTTCGATACAAAGGCCGTTTGTATTTAAGTAAACATTCAAAACTTAAATTCGTGGTACTTTTTGAGCTTCATGCTACACCCACAGCTGGGCACTCTGGGTTTACCAAAACCTATGACTGGGTCAAACATTCTTTTTTCTGGGAGGGTATGAAACATGACATTCGTAATTTTGTGGCTGAATGTGATGTGTGTCAACGCAACAAGGGTGAAACTACCAAATCTCCTGGCACACTACAACCACTTCCGATTCCACCTGCTATTTGGCGGGATATCTCTATGGATTTTATTGTCAGCTTACCTAAATCAGACAATAAATCAGTCATCATGGTGCTAGTTGATCGTCTTTCCAAGTATGCTCATTTATGTGCTCTTCAATACCCATTTACAACATCTACTGTGGCTCAAATTTTCATGGATCATGTCTTCAAGCTTCATGGCATGCCGCATTCTATTGTTTCTGATCATGACCCAACTTTCACTAGCAATTTTTTGCAAGAACTGTTCAAGCTACAAGGCACCTAATTGCATCTCAGCACACCGTATCATGCCCAAACTGATGGTCAAACTAAAGTTGTCAACAAATGTTTGGAAACATATTTGAGGTGTTTTGCATCAGAAAGGAAAAATTAGTGGGCTCAATGGTTACCACTAGTTGAATGGTGGTACAACACTTCGTACCATATAACTACGCGCATGACTCCTTTTAAAGCGGTATATGGACAAAATCCACCTTCATTCCTCTCATATTTTCTAGGTGGCTCGAAGGTCCAAGCGGTTGACCAAACACTTACAGTTCAAGAAGCTATTCTCCATACCCTCAAAGAGAATTTGGTCGTGGCCCAAAATCACATGAAACAACAAACAGATCAAGGTCACTCTAAACATTAATTTGCAGAAGGGGATCAGGTGTTTCTTCGACTGTAACCTTACAAGGAAACTTCCCCCAAGGCTGACCATTGTCATAAACTGGTGCCCAAAATTTATGGTATTTATACCATTCTCAAGCGTGTGGGACAGGTGGCCTATCAGATAGCTTTGCCCAGTCATTCTAAGCTCCATCCTATTTTTCATGTTTCTTGCTTAAAGAAGGTGATTGGAACTAAGTGCCAAACTTAAACCAACCTTCCTAAGTTGGACGAAGAAGGCTCCATTTGGCTACAACCACAAACAGTTTTGGACCAACGTGAGCGTCGACTACGTCAAAAAACCATCAAGGAAGTGTTAGTCCAGTGGAAAGATACAACTCCAGCAGATGCCACTTGGGAACCAACTACCATTCTGCAACAATTTCCCCATATCAAGCCTTGAGGACAAGGTTGTTTTTAAGGGGGAGGACATGTTAGGGACCTAACCCCTCATGTAGGTAGAATAATATATTTCCATGTAATAAAGGTCAATATTAATAAGGCCTATAAATAAGTAAGAATACGTCCAATGTAAGAAGACCTAATAGAGGTTTTCGCTTCTAGAAGGATCTTCCTCTAGATGGTTCTTTTGATAGACATATTTAGTATAAATAGGAGTCGAGGGTATGGAAACTTTTGTCTTGGATATTATTGTAATAGAGCTATGCTCTGCTGAAGGTTTCCCCCTCAAAGAGGCAAGTGAACATTGCTCTCGGTAATCAAAGTACTATTTCTGGTGTTATTTTGTTATCATTTGTTATTATCGTGGTGTTGTTATGGTTATATTGTTGTTCATCTACCATTTCTAGCTATTTATTTATGTTCGGCATGCTTTTTATATCTGGAATATTACACAATTGGGGCTCGATCTTGGGATATTACAACCTGTTATCGCCTAAACTAGCAGTCCTATAAGGTTTGACTGCTATGGTAGAAACATAGTGGATAGGTTCCCAATGTCACCACAATACCTATCATTTCCCTATTCAAGCCAAACTCCTATGCTAAGAGGCTTTGGGAGGCTTCCCACTAAGTAACACTTTACCACACAAATATTAATACTAGTGCCTAAAAAATGTAAACTAGGTTAAGGTAGGAGTTAATTATTTTATGCTTACTGAAATAATAGTTATTATAGAAAATAAAACGCCCAAACAACAAGCTAACTTACCTTTTACTCCTCAAAAATAATAATCAAGTAAAGTATATGAGAGAGGGGGAATGTTATTACCACTTTTCCAGATGATTAGCTATGTGATTATCTTGACCAAAGTGGCTGGAAATGAGTAATTTCTTTGATATTATGTTATTTTAGACCTGCAAAACAAAGTAAAACGCAACAAACAACAAAACATATGGCCTTTTGAGGCCTCCCACAAGTGAGAAAATGCACTAGATCACTAGATCTGTGGGTAAGAAGGGTAGGGAAGCAAAGTATAAGTGTTTACTAAGCCCAAGAGCCTTCATATCTGCTGTAAATTTAATTTCTAGCAAGCTGAAAATTACTTTTACAGAATTGGGGATCAAATCCCCTTAGGGTCAAAACCCAAAATTTGCTACAACCAATGGAATCAATTATCGGGTTGTGGTTATGCTCTATATTGACCATAAACAAATATATAATATGCAAATCATATATGGAATTGAAATAGAATGGCTTATGAAGATAAAACTTAGAAAATGTACCCTTTCAATGTGTCCACCAAGTGTAGATCTAAAGATTTTGTTTGTTTTTATAGTGCAGATATACACACTTTTTCTCAAATAAAACCTTGTAATAAATGTTTAATGAAGCACAAAACTCAAGGGAATAATAATAATAATAATCTATTTTTAAGGTCACGGCCAAGCCAACACACCAAATTGGTGTATGAGACCCCCTTGTTTGTGGGACAAGGGACCCCCCTCCGCCCAACGATTTGACTGGTAAAGTCTACAAAGTTATACATACCCTACCGCCCTCTGGATTTGAACCTGTGACCTCTTAAGAGGAAACACATGTTCTTAACCATTAGGCCCACTCAGGCTGTATATATATATCTTGGGGTAGGGAAAATCCCAAGTGGAAAAAACCCCAAGATCTACTAGCTTATGAAAGATAAAATTGAAATACAAAGCTAGGATATGATTTTTTTTGGTATTTTATAATAAAAGGTTTGATTTTGAGTATTTTGAAATAAAATGGTTGAAGAGGATGAGCGATCTTTTTATCTTTACCTTTTACCTTAAGACGTCAATGAGTTTATGCAATTATGACACCGCGAGATTAAGATTGGCTGGATAGATTTCTAGAGGATTGGGTTTGGAGTGGAAGCACTATCATCCCCATGCTAGAAATTCACCAATAAATGGGTTCCTCCTTGGATTTTTCTAGGAGAGCTCCTCTACATGATGGTCTCCAAGAAAACCAACCAACTTGGGTCAAAGAGATAATAGACCACTTGGTTGAAGCTACTCCCAAAGGAGTTGGTCCAACAACTTGGGTGTATTACCCTTGGATCCCACAAAGAGAGTAAGGAGACAGAGGCCTATCTTCTCTCTTCTACGTGATTATGTAGCCCCTCAATGGATTGATTGGTATCCTTCACAATTCTCCTAAGGAACCCCTGTCAAAGCACAATTAAATATATCCAAGAGAAAGAAAAACAAACATTACAGTATATAATCCATAGTGACACAAGAGAATTGAGTTATGAAAAATGACATTATGATCTCACAAAATTTTAACAACAAAAATGAGAGGAGTAGCCAGCCTTACATAACAAAATTTGTAATGGCTAGTTTCTAACTCCCTCATAAAAAATATTTTTTCTTGGTTTGCTCATTCACAATTGGTTGGAGGCTAAACTATTTGATATATATTTTTTTATTACATCCATCAATGATCAAAATGGGATAAATACATTTAAAATCCTCGACCAGTTTGATTTGTCCACATGAGAGGTGCGCTCCACTAGGAGGAAATTGATTTGGTGGAGGTAATAAATTTGGGGACGTTTTCCTTTGAAAAATGAGTAATAACGATCATATTTTGTCCACATTGACTATTCTTCCTTCCAATGGCTAGTTTGACTTGTCAAATCAATTAATGAGTAGTTGCAATTTGTCCCAAAGAGGATGATTTGGTCATTTAGTGGTTAAATTAACCACTTTGCTTGGAAATAGAGCGTTGAATAAAATTAATTATTTTGCATGTGGAGAAGGAATCTTTGACTTCCCAAAAATTATTCTGAAGCCCAAATACCCCAAATGTTCCACTCCTTGAGCATTTCACCTTGTAAAATGTGTCCAATGATTTTCTAAAAGTGGGACTATTTTCTTTTGGGAGACCATATCTCCTTCAATATTCCAACAAAGAGAATTATGTGACATGGGTCTTGCTTGTGATTTTTTTCTGCTAATTTTGAACCCATGTTGTATATTTGCCTCTGGGGTGCACTGGTGAAAACTCCCTTAATATTCCATCAATCACAATTTTTCCATATGGGTTTTGCTTGTGAATTTTTTCTGGTCATTTTGAACCCATGTTGTATTTTTGCCTCCGTGACCACAACCTCAAAAGAAGTGCAATGATGAAAACTTCATGAGACTACCATGTTCAAAACAAAAATGATAGTGCACCATGGCCAAGGGATGCCTACATACTCAATATAAGATAAGCAAGTGGGAAGACATAGGTGTGCATGACATGGACTAAACTAGGCCCCACAAACTGCAATCGCCCCTACTTAATACATATGGCTGCACACAATCACGTGCTCCAATAGATACGTTCCACGACATCCAATCCTATCCAGGACAAGAGATAGTGAGACATGAACATAAGGGGATTGATCATGATCAGACTAAGTCTGGAAGTCCACTACAAAAATCATCCACTATGGTTTACATAGCTTTAACTTGCATCCTTGGGCTTACAATCGTGTAGCCAAGTGAAAAACTCTAGGCTACCTTCTAGAGAGGTAACACTACCCATAGGATGGTATAGAGGTAGATACGTAAAATGTTAGAGAGGTGCATGCTTACAAGTTTAAACGTGATGTGAAAGTAAGAATTTGAAATATGGTGTTAATCATGATGTGAAAGTAAAAACAAAAAACATGGTGATTCATGGTGAGTCATTTGAAAGGACTCAAACAGGTACTACATGCATGGTAGAAATCAAAATTTTCTAGGTATTTGACCTCAACAGGTATGTAAGATCTAAATGGAATGAAGTAATTTAGATTGTGAGGTTGGTCAATTGTTTTGAGAATATTTACCGTAAAACTTCTGTCTTTTTAGAGCTTCCCTTATTTATATAAAGCCCATTCAAGGTTCTATCATAATTGTTAAAAAATTTGTTTGCCTCAAGATTTCTTACAGGAAAATCGACATTTATTTAAAATAAGAAAATTTCGAGGCCCTTTATATAAAACTGGAGATTGCAAAAGAAACCTTTATAATAAGGGGCTATTTTTAGAGGGGAGGGTTGAATTCAAGGTGAGAAAGCTAGTTGATACTTGATATAGTGGCAAAAGATAGAAGTAACACTATCACCAACAAAATGAATGGGTAGAGGTGACATTTTGCAATGTTTGTAACAATTTGGGGCCTATAGCGTAAACGAACAAGAAATGGAGTAGAACATTGGCAAGCTAAATAGGAAAAAACTGCTCTGAATGATAATGAGAGATCCAACATATAGGTTAGGGAATTCATAGAGATTCAATTAAAAATAATAACAAAGAAGATAAATGAAAAAAAATGGAACATTCAATTAATGACTACAATTCTTTCTTAAATTTTGAACATCCAGACAATTTCAATTCCTAAGTTTAATTTTTTGATTATTGATTATTGGAGCTCCATGGATACCATGGAATTGTAATGGGAAGACTAATCTCACCAATTGATAATGTGGTTGCATTAACTAGAACTATAGAATCAATTTCTCCGCTAATAACCCAAATTCTAAGCCCGATTATAATAAGCTCTTTGTATATTGGAAGAATGGATAATTTTGAATCCGTCCAATAATTATTAAGGGTTGCATTGTAGCCCATCCAATTGTAGGGAATATGCAGTGTTAACATGAAGTGTTCTTTGTACATCAAGGCGATTATAACATTACTTTGTATAGTTTTTAATGCAAGGGTTGTAGCCAACTATCTTCTTCACAATCAATATTCAAGTGTGCCAAGGTTGTCATAGTATTCATTTGTGACTCCATTTCCTACCATAAAACCCTTGAGATTTATGAAGAAATTATAATTTCCTTTATTGTATTTATAGACTTTCTTCGCGAGCTACGAAACATAGTGCCCTATGTAGTTGTCTTCGCATATATAAAATTATCGATACTTTTATTGAGGGAATCTATGGAACCAATTGATAAGAAAGACCAACACATCCTTAGTAGTGCGTTTGTCCCCAATATCATACAAGTTGGAGGAGGTATTTGCATATGAGAAGCCCACTCCAGCAGGAGATTCCACAAAATGTAAGCTCACAAATATGTTCCAAGAATACTTATTTAGATATAGTGAAGAAGTGTTCTTGTGTATATAGAAAGGAACAATTTCCTTCGAGGCTCCATGTGCTATCAAAGAACATCCTAGACCTCCATTACGCCACAATACTAGTGGCAGCTTCGAAGAGTGTTGATGATTGGCCTTATTTAACCAATAGAAGAGAGCATGACCTTCCTTCTGATTGACCTTACATTATTAATGAAGATCCATAAACCATAATGATTTTCTCAAATATCGAGTTTGAGTTCAAAATCACATTCCTCACCTTTGTTTACCCCGAGACAAACGAGTTACACATGTCATATTCCTTGGTGGCATTGGATATGTTGTCTCTTATGGAGACCCCTACCCATTTTTTTTAAGTTGGCCTCAATGACTTGAGAATCCATGAAGCTTATTGTCTAGAACCAAGTCTTAGGTTTTCCTGCCTTCCCCAAATGCCTCAAATCCCCCTCTAAATCACCTGAAACAAACCCATGCAAAAATATTTAAGCCCTTTTTATGATATCCTCCTTATCAAGTGCAAGGAGATTGGCCTATGTTTCCATTTTCATTAAATTCTTATGTAGAAAATTATATGAATGAATCAAAACCGTTAGTTTGACATTTATACAGATAAATAACTTGTCAAAATTACTAATCGTTGTGTGATAGTGGTTAAGTGAAAGTATGGATCCACATCTCATTTGTGACAAATGGGTGAATTTCTCCAATGAAAAAATGGTTGTATCGAGCTTTAGCTCTAGATTTATAGTCTATTTTAATAGCACTAGCATAATTGTGCAAAACAAGCAATGTGATTTGTTCAAGTGCATGATGGTAAGGAGGGGAAAGCTAGTGGTGAACACCGTCAATGATGTAGATTGTTGCTAGTAGAGGTTGGAGAGCTATGGGATAATAGTAAACCTCCATCTAAGCTAATAAGTCTAGAGGAGCAGGTGGCCCCAACAAGGTCATACTAGCTAGGACAAGGTACCCAGATAGATACTTATATAAGTTGAAACACACCAATTCAAATTTCCAATTACCCAAAGCTAATGGAAGCAAATACTAGAATCTACAAGTATGTATGTGCCATTATTAGTATATATTCACAAATCTGATAATCCCCATGAACATAGTACGGTATTTACAGTGCATTACAATGATGCAACTTAATTATAATGAATTGCAAATAAACATAGGTTGAACCCAAAGAAGTTCACCTTCAACTTTGATGTTGCTAATGCTACTAGTAACAAAAATTTTTAACAGTGTTAGTGTTAAGTATAGAAAATATGAATAACAATTATTCTTTTTAAACAATCTTCACAATTCATGAAAAAAGGTATGTAAAGTTTGAAAGAGAGATCTTCAAAATTCTACCCTTAAGGCTCTCATAAGTCCAAACTATTCTTCTGCTATTATTTATGCTTAATGAAATTTTCATTTGATAAACAAAGTTCTCACCAATATATAAAAAGCATGTAAAGTTTGAAAGAGATATCTTGGAAATTCTACCCTTCGTAAGTCCTACTACTAAAAAAAAGCCTTACTACTCTCCGACTATTGATTTATGCTTCATGAAATTTTCATTTGATAAGCAAGTTCTTACCAATATGTACAAAGATGAAAAAAAATATTACTTTATAAATGTGTATAAGATGTAAAATGAAGATTACTTAAAAAAAACTTAACTTAAATGTCATGAAATTTTCATTGTACTCACAAAATTCTTCCCAAAATTTCAGACATGATATTATATACTATATTTTAGTTAAAGTAATTTTTCCTTTTATATTATAAAACAATTCCAAAACACAGAAATGTTAAATTTTAAATATATCCGAATTATTTATTTAAATTAAAATAAATTACATCATTTGATAAGCAAAGTTCTCACCAATATGTAAAAAGCATGTAAAGTTTGAAAGAGTGATCGTGGAAAGTCCAAAAAACAAAAAAAAAGTCCTACTACTCTCAGCCTAATGAGTTATGCTTCATGAAATTTTCATTTGATAAGCAAAGTTCTTACCCATGTGAAAAAAAAATTACTTTATAAATGAAAAAAAATATTACTTTATAAATGTGTAAAAGATGTAAAATGAAAGGTACTTAAAATATTTTAACTTAAATGTCATGAAATTTTCATTGGACTCACAAGATTTTTCCCAAATTTCAGTGATATTATATACTATATTTAGTTGAAGTACTTTTTTCTTTTATATTATAAAAACAATTTCAAAGCATACAAATGTTAAATTTTAAATATATCCAAATTATTTATTTATTTAATATTTTTTTTGTAGATACAAATATATATTACCTTGCTTTAGCAGAAAACTTGTATGTCTGAATATATATGATAGCATATCAGTTGTTCTCCCACCGTGGTGGAAACCATAACGCATGGACGTGACAACTGTTTATAGTTTCAAAACTTAAAGAAAAAGTGACATCTGTCGACATACAAACAAGGGGACTTGCCACATGTTCTGCAACTATCGTGGAAACCAGAATAGGCGATGGACTGAGTGCCCCGACTGCTTATCAGACTTGAACCTATCAGAATTGAACCTATCAGACCTGAACCAGAGACTAATGTAGGCAAAATTCGCAAACATTTAGCCATTAAAACAGAGAAAAAAACCCGTGAGAATGCTAGGCATGGGGCGAACCCGGGCGTCCATCTCGACAGAGTCTGAAGGTGAAGGGCTAGCAACAAGTCGGGCAACGAATCTTCTTAGGCTCGCTTGACAGGGAATCATACAGAGCGTCCAAATGTTTTCTGAAGAAACTCTGGCAGTGTTGTTGCTCGGCCAGGTCCCTTCTCATCTCAAAGATTAAGACTAGGTGGTCTTATGTGAGTTTGTAGGAGTTTGGAGCTGGGTGACTATGGTCATCTTGAGCCTGGTTTTCTTCCATAGTGGCAACGACAGAGTCATAAGCATCAACATAGTCCGTGACTGGGTCTTTGTCCATGGTGGCGACGAAATTTTGCCTTGAGTGGTCCTCTAGAGGTAAGGCTTCTTCTTCCACTATGCAACCCATCACAACTGACTCTTGAAATGGACTGGTGGTGCAGGTGGCGGGTTGGTCCTCTAGGGCGGTTGAAGGTAGGAAATGCAGGAATTCTGCCCAATTGGGCGTAATTTCTCCTTCCACCAGGCATCCACCATGGAGACTCTTAGTGCTGGGACAACGAGGCTCATGTTGAGCCTGTGCAAACCAATTTTGCCTAGAGGAACCCAGATGGTCCTCGTCTGTAATGAGATCTCGAGAGGCATGTCCCGGGCTATAATGAGTGCCATGGAGACCCTCTGTATTGGGAGGCCAAGGATCTGTAGGAGCCTACGTAGATCAGTTCTACCCCGAAGAGCCTGGATGGTCCCCGACTGGCGTGAGAGCTCGAGAGGTAGGCCTTGGACGGTTGTGCCAGCCAAACCTGCTATAGTAGGCCGACCCTCGTCGGGGCTTGCCTCTTTCTTGTGGCATGGTTGTGCAGAGGACTAGACAAGTTGAAATTCCAGCTGAGCAGGCTGAATCTCGGAGAAAAATTAACAGAATGATGTTGAGCTTTGGGCCCAAGTGCCCCATATAAAACTTCCTGCACTGTGAAAAGACCAGGACGACAGAGACATTGACGACTCTAGTAGCCATTAGTGCAGGTGTAATGGCCATAACCAAAATCGTATTGAAATCGAGGAGCCGAGCCTAGGCTTCCATTAAGGCCCAACGCACTAAGCCTTAACTCTCATGCAGACTGACCATCGTGAGTGGACAGGGGGGGAGGGTGGCGGTGAGGGGCTTTAACTGCCCTCATAATCTCCCCATCCATTGACGCGTGTGACCCATGTGTCACCCCATCCGAGGTATTTAAATTATTATTTATTTATTTATTTTCCAAATTTGAATTATATAGTTTATTTTAAAATTAACCCAAATTCTCAATACAAAATTTCAATCATGAAATTCACATCAATTAAATAAAATTACGATACCAATCAAATTTCATTGCATGGAGAGTAGTGAGATGTTTTACACTTTAGTATGGGGTGATGTCGGCCTTATGTTATGTTATATTAGATAACACTACATTTATTTATTAAACACAAACACACACACACACACACACACACATATATTTTATTATTTATTTATTTTCTTTTCTTTTGTAATCCCGGGTCTTTGTATTATTGATAAGGAGAAATTATACAATTTTTTTTTGCTATTGGCCTGTCCGCAGACCAGACCAACAACAAAACGTAACATTATCATTATGTAGTTGTTTGGTATGTCTAATATCTATAACTGATAAACTAAAAGCGGGATAACTTCTAGTTCCTTTGTGTGCACTTCTTTTCTTATTTAATCTACTAAACAGAGGTGGTAAACCCAAACCTCTCTAGTAATTTAACAAAAACCACAGATGGAACATCATAAAAACTTAGCTAATGGTTCTGCCTCCTACCGCTAGAACTTGGGGCTGAGCATAGTCCATATTGGACAAGCCCATGTCGACCATCTTGTTAGTAATCAGGTTCAGCTTGTGGTTGACCAACTTGATCTGGAGCTGCTTGTCGTCGAGCTGCAAGAGAACTTCTCGGTGGGCTTCATGGTGGTCCAACAGAACTCTGCCCATCAGAGTCTTCAGGTGCCAATAAATGTCCACAGTTTTCAGGTACTGCGAGGACTGCCCACGAACATAGCTAGTATCAAGAACCCACGAGTTGGTGGTCTCCGTCACCTCGTCGTCCAGGATGAACTTCCTTAGAACTCGAACATCAGCCTCAGCCAGGTCCATTTCTAACTGAATTTTCGGAGGGGTGATTGAGTGATAGGTGTCGACTGAGTTTTCAGTCGCATCCACCAGTCGAAAGCCCGAACGGGTTCTAGGTCTACGTGAGGTTCCCCCACGACCTCGACTATAAGAGCTTCCCTTAGCCATATCAAATGAATTGGAAAACCAGAGCGCAAGATGCAGGGGCAAGAAGGGGGAGGAAATGCCCACCGCATGGTGCAATAGAGAAGCCTTAGAGGGAAACAAGGGACAAGAGAAATGAGTAGCTAGAAAAAAACAATAATGTAGCCAGAAGGGGACACAACTAACATAGCCACCCAACGCCAGGGCCCATGAGTGGAGGATGCTCCCATGATTATCGAGGATATGGGCCGTATCAGCCATAAAACTGAGCTGCTTCGCCACCTTCCCATACCACATGCGAAGGACACGAGGATCGAATAAGTGAGGTGAGTGCAGAATCATGATGTAAATGCCAAGACAAAGACGTTCGAATGCTAGGAAAAGACAACATCGAAGAGAATTAAACTGCATGAAGAGGTGAGGTGGGTGAGGGAGGCGGCTGGTAGCTCTCCGCAACTTTGGAGGCCAGGTGGGTGGGGGTTCGGGGACCCACCGTAATTACGTCCATACCATACGAAGATAAAAAAAATAAAAAATAAATAAATAAAATTATTCAATTAAAAAAATAACATTAATAAAAATAAAATCCTGATATTTGATAAATGTGAGTTTAAAATAAATCTACTCTACCAAAACCAAGGAAGAATTTACACCTTCACTTATGTAAAAAAAAAAAAATATAACCCGCAACATTCTAATTCATGGGTTGAATATGCCATGGACCACGGATTATACAATTCTTAATCATCGAAACTGGAAGACGAATGCCTCAATCCTCGTACATTTGATTGCAGCCGTTGAAAGAATATAATCGACGGTCGATAAGAAAAAGATCAGGTTGCGACGGATCGAGACTTCTCAGCGGTTATTGAGAGGCATTTGAATTGAATAGGGGGAGATCTGAGAGAGTCTCTCTATATCTATATATTCGCTTCCCTCGCTTTCGTTGTATTCACGGGCCTTCTTCATCTATCTTTTTTAATCATTGTAGTTGAGAACAGGGCAGCAGACCGGAAGGATGTCTGGGCGTGGAAAGGGAGGGAAGGGTTTGGGGAAGGGAGGGGCCAAGAGGCACAGAAAAGTGCTCAGAGATAACATTCAGGGCATCACCAAGCCTGCTATCAGGCGTCTCGCTAGGAGAGGAGGCGTCAAGCGCATCAGCGGGCTCATCTATGAAGAAACCAGAGGTGTCTTGAAGATCTTCTTGGAGAACGTCATTAGAGATGCAGTGACATACACAGAACACGCCAGGAGAAAGACCGTCACGGCCATGGATGTCGTCTACTCCCTCAAGAGGCAAGGCCGAACCCTCTACGGCTTCGGAGGCTGATCGCTATTTTTCACTCACTCATTCATGGTGTCTGTTGGCACCACTCTCTGCCTCTTTGGGAAATTGCATCCTTCCTACTCACTGGTCAATGTCTAAAGCGCTACTTCCCTGGGATGTCTGCATATACAAATTGCAGGTTTCTCGAGTTGCTTCTGTTAATTTGCTTTCATTGAGAATTTCTGTGGAGTGATTGGTTTTTAGGGTTTTGTTTTGGGCTCAAGAGATGAAAGTGTTGTGCATTTAAAATCTCCTTTCCATTTAGGTTTGAATTGTAGCACTGGGACTCCCAGATCGTGTCCCTGCTCGATGTTTCGCAAATTTTTTGCCATTGCTTTCCTTACTCAATATGATAGGCTGTAGCAGAATTTTAATGGAAAATGTATGAAACAGTGTGTTAAATCTACAGAGTCTGCGGTGAACCAGTCAATAAATTTGTAATAAGACATTTCTGTAGAAGCATGAAGCTCTAAAATTAGTTCGATTGGGCGTTCTGCCAATGGTGGCTTTTCTTTGCGCTTGTCGGTATTTCTGTGTGCTTGTCAATATTTTTGAACGCATGACCCTGGATTTAACTCGTTGTATGGTCTGGTAATTTCGTATGTTCTTGTTGTCGATATGTCTGAATGCACAATCGAGTTCTTGCTATCATTCTTCTTTGATCCTGAATGAAGGGCCAAAGAAAATGACAAGGGAAAGATATATGATATTTAAAAGTTTTTTGGGTTAAATCTAAAGATTCATTGTTTTATGTTTTGTTTTTTGTTTTTTATTTTAGTTTGCAATGTAAATTTGGATGAAATTTGGATGAAAGTATAACTTTTTGTTGTTAAGGTATTTTTGAATGCAAACATGGATAGTGTTTTGGAGCATTTGATTATACAAATTCAGCCATTCAATTCTGTAGATCTAGGGTCAAAGAAAATGACAAGGGAAAGATATATGGTATTTAAAAGTTTTTTTGGGTTAAATCTAAAGATTCATTGTTTTATGTTTTGTTTTTTTAATTTTTATTTTAGTTTGCAATGTAAATTTGGATGAAAGTATAACTTTTTGTTGTTAAGGTATTTTTGAATCCAAAAATGGATAGTGTTTTGGAGCATTTGATTATACAAATTCAGCCATTCAATTCTGTAGATCTAACCATATTGTGTTGGATTTTGGGCATATATTTTTGGAAAAGAGCAAAAATGTAATGCATATTATTTATGGATATTTTGTTGTGATTGCATTATTTTTAGTTGTGTTTTTGTTTTTATTGTATGTTATCTTAAAATTTGGATAGAAAGGGAAGAATTTGATGAGAAAAGTGGTTATAAGTTAAAATAAGATTAATATTTTTTTGGTTAGTTGTTTAGAAAAGAACATTTTATGTATAAAATAAGATTAATATTTTTTTTTGGTTGGTTGTTAGAAGAAGAAAACCAACTAGTTTTTATTAAAAATGTTGGTTATAAAATAAGAATTTTCATTTGTAATAAATGAATTGGTTTTCAAATTTCAACTTTCAAAATGTTTGGTTATAAAATAAGAATTTTCATAATAAATGAATTAGTTTTCAAATTTCAACTTTGAATATTAGGTTGAGTTTAAGAAGCATAAGAAAATTAGTTTTAAAAATGTTGGTTATAAAATAAGAATTTTCATTTGTAATAAATGAATTGCTAAGTTTAAAAACATTGAAGGTTCGTCAAAAGAGTTTAATTGCAATATTGGAGTGTCAAACAAGGTTGTTTCTTGTCCCTTACCTTTTTTGGCATATACATTGACAAGTTGTGTGAGCTTTACTTTTATTGGTAGTCACATCAATCTTTTTCTTTATGTTGATGATATCATTTTTATGGCAAGGAGTCTTCATGATCTTGAAAACCAATTAAGAATCTTTAAGGATTTTTGTTCCAATATGGGTATGACTCTTAATATTGATAAGACTAAGATCATGATTATTAAATCTAATAAGGTTACTTGTGATACCTTTGTATATGACAACTTAGAGGAAGTGATTTCATATTGATATTCACCACAAGTTCAATTGAAATTATAGAATTGAGAAAAAAATTATTGGGGGATGGAAAGTTTATTATGGGCTTGAAAACAATTGTAAATTAGTTGAACTTTGGAGTTGAGATAGAAGAAACTCTTTTTTGAGACTTTTGTTACATCTATTATTTTTTATGGGTTGTAGGATCTCTTGTGAATTTTGGAGAAAGATATAGCAAATACAAAACAATTTTATAACTTGTAATCTTAAAATTAAAAGAAATATGTTCTATTCCATCATTCTCTCATCATTCTCTTAGAAACAAGCCTCTCCCCATTGAGAGCATGACTATGATTAGATACTTAATGTATAAGGACATGTTAAACATGGAAGACAAGAGGCTTTCTAAAATTACTTCAAAATCGAGTTGTAACCACCATTGATTCAAGCGAGAATGGCATAAAGATGCTTGGTCTTCGCTAAACTATTGGGGAATCATGGAAGACATTATTTTGCAGAATAAAGATATTATTAAAAAAATTGTTAAATCAACAGTTAAAGAGAAAATGTGGTGTGATAAAGAGTTAGAGGAAAAAATAAAATTAAGGTATTATAAGGATGTAATCAACCATAATCTAGAAGATCAAAATTATCTATTTGTTTTGCCAAGTGTAAAGAAATTGAGCATTGGTGAATTCCTAAAACGTCATGGGATGAAAGAGTTTGTTACCTTTTGTGACACTAAGAACGTTGAAGATGAAAAACATTTTTTTTTAGATTGTCTAGCCCATATCCATATTAAATTTTATTTTCAAAATATTTGTCACGATAGACCAATTCGGTCTTAGTGGATGTTAATCATCATCATTGTTTTAATTATTTTATGTATTATTATTATTTTTAATTTTAATGTTTTAAATATTGTTTTGATTTTTTTTTATATATTTTCTCAATTAAAGTCATTGCAAGGGTATTGAACTTTGGTCATCTAGCAAATGAAACTCATACCTTAATTGATTGAGCTAATCGGACTTTAATTAAAGTTTTCTATTTTAAATTTAAATTTAATTTATATGTTTTTTAATTAATTAAAGTTTAGTTTTAATTTTAATTTTTAAATTTTAATTGAATTTTTTTTTTTAGTTTTTAATTTTTTAATGTATTATTTTTTTTTAAAATTTTAATGTTTTAAATATTGTTTTTGATTTATTTATGTATTTAATTTTTTAATTTTTATTTTTTCTATTTACATTTTTTTATTTTTTAAATTGTGATTTAGTTTTTTTGTTTATTATTATATTGGTTTCTAAAATGTTTGTTTTCACAGTGTTTTTTTCCCTCCCATTTTGGTGCTTTAAATTTAGTGTTTTAGGGATCATTTTTTTTATTTTTTTTTTAATTTTTTTTATTAAAAGATTGTGATTTGCATTGAAAAATTAAATTTTTTTCCTTTTTAAAATAATTTTTTTTCTTAAAAAACTATAGAATTTGTTTAGGAGTGTTTTTGTTTTTTCATTTAATTATTTTAAAATTAATGTAAATTATTTAAAAAAATAAAATTATTTAGTAAATAAATAATCAAGTAATAACACTTTCAAATTTAGGAGTTGATTTTCATTGTTTTATTTGTGGTGGTGTCAGTGGTGAAGGCTACAATTTCAATTAGGTCATAGTTTTAACTCAAAATAAAAGTGGTGTTACTAGTAGTATCACTTTTTGATTTGAGCATCAATTTCAAGGTTTTTTCAAGGTTCTGTCTGCAATGTGAAGGTTGCAATTTTAAACAAATTGCAATTTTAACCACCTTAAAAAAAGGGTGTCAGTGGTCATGGTCACGTTTCAATTAGGTCAAAGTTTTAATTCCAAACAAGAAGTGGTGCTATTGATAGCATCACTTTTCGATTAAAGGGTCAATTTCAGTGTTATGTTTGCAATGTGAAGCGCATGAAAGGGCATGATTTCAAACAAGTTGCAATTTTAACCACTTTCCAAAAAATGGTGCTATCACCACTTTTTGATTTGGGGGTTGATTTTGGTGTTTTTAACAAAAAAATATAATACTTTTGGGCTAAAGTTCTCGTTTTGAGGTCATAGTTCTTGTTAAGTTGGTAACTTTGTTAGCTTCTTCAATACATTGACYACCATAGTTTATTGGATGTAATCTTTCAACCTCTTTAACTCAATTTTTTTCTTCTTGGGCTTCACACTATCAACAAATATTCAGCACAAGTGTCCTTTCACAATGTTTCTCTTCTCCTCTTATGGTTGTCATCACAATGGATATCATCTTCTTTTCCACCACAACTTCAAGCATTGTAGTTGTTCCTTGAACGCATTGAATTGTTGCACATACACCATTCTTCTGCTCACCATCATTAAAATTAACATTCTTTTCAAAGACATATTCAATATCTTCTTCATGATCAACAAACTCATGACCTCTAGAGTCATATTCAAAAACAATTTCACTCTTCCATTGCTATACCTACACAGAAAGAAACACACAACATATCAAGGAAATAAAGAGTTCACATACACATTTCCTCTTCTATTTTTTCCTTTTCATCAATATTGTTCCTCTTTTCTAGCTTTAATCACATACAAGCTCTTCTCCCATCTCTGTTGTCCTATGATCTATAACAACACCTCAATTTCAACTTCACTCAATCAAACAATTACATGCTCCTCCTACTTTTCCATCTCCACCTCAACATGGAGATGCATTTTTGTTACCTTCTCTACATAAACTCAACCTTTCATCCTCTACAAATTGTTTCTCTTTACTTGTCACCTTTCGCAACATAGACCATATTGCTCGCATATCCTTCATTGCTTGCAATACAACACACATTAGTTAAATTCACAAATGCATCGCGTACCTTTATCATCAACACATTTTGCAATATTTATAAGCTTTCATGCTTGTGAAAGGGGGATTTCCTTGTTATCACTAAAATTTCGTCCGCACATGGTTACAAGAATTCAGCATCGTCAAACAATGATGAAATCATCCATGGACCTGAATTAACACCAAAGCATTCATAAAGGGTCAAAAACTATACAAAGTAGTGAAAAATTGAAGGGCGCTATGAAGACATTGGGCGCACACGCACATATGCGGAACAAAAACGTAGAAATCGCGCACATGCGCATGATGCGCGACTGTTATCGCAAAAAGTCGCGCACCTGAGAAACGATGCATTTATGAGAGTGGTCGGCCTCCCACCCACTTATGGTTAAGCTCCCAAGTCGATTTGACACTCAAATCTGGACTGGATTCGACTGAATGGCTGGTCAAAGACCTAGAAATGTCCTAATTAGCCTCTTTACACATTACAAACTAGTTGAACAATAACTCAAATGAATGCTATAAAAAGGCCATGGATACAATTCATTTTTCAAGGAATTCAAAACAAAGTTATGCTGCCATTATTTTCTTGAGGACTCTCTCATTGCCAAGAGCATATTTGTACCATTGCATTGGACAATCCATTTCACCCCTTGAGTGGATTAGCAAAGAGTTCTTTCACCATTTTCATTTTTATTTGTTGTAAGAAGAGCTTACTTGTGGGGGTCCAAGAGCCCTCCCTTGGAGGAAGAAGGGACTCATAGTCCCCTTGCTTCTCGGTGTTTTTTTTCACTAATATCAGCCTTATCATTGGTGACATGGGTTTCATTGTTATTTTTGTCTCTATGTCCCTATGCTCATAAATTTAGTTGTTATTGCATTTTTTAGTTTAATTCTTAGTTGTTGTTTTCTATTTCTTTTTCTAACCCTTTTCCTTGCAGCTGTCCTGTTCAGTAGACCCAACTGAGCTTGCAAACACCTCTATTTTGCTCACTAAGGTGACGAAAGAGGCGCAACAGATTAGCGACCCCATTGGGGAAAGGTATCAATTTCCTACCCCATTTGGGTTTTTTTTGCTCTTCTTTTAGTTTGTTTAACTTGCAGGTGCACTAACCGGCCTTGGCCGACCTGCCAATCAGCGAATTCCAAGTTGAATTGAGAGAAATCCATTCGGATTTTTCATTCTTGGCCGTGTGTCACATATGCGTGGGTTTTTAGGCCCATAGACGCGCATCGTGCGCACATGCGCTTAAATCACAACTCTTTTCTGTGCACGTGTGCTTATTGACTTTTCTCTGTTTGCGCATATGCGTTCTGTGCGCCTCTGTCTCCACTGAGACCCGCGCATCTGTGCAAAAATTCATATTGTAAAGTTGTTGAGATGTGGGAAAGGCCATTTGCCTTCTTAAAAATGATTTCAAGCATGTTTTAAAACTGCACCACATTTAGTCCCCTCATCATATAAAGGGGTTAGTCAAAAACACCTAGGCACTTAGGAGGTTTGTTATCCCCGATACCTAGGGATAACTAGGAGATCATGTCTTGAGGCCCACAGGTCCTAGTTATGGAGTACCGAGAGCAGGATTGACCTGAGCATGGCCCTGGAGGGCCCATCTTTCTTCTTCGCCAGATGTGTCCTGTCAGCAGTAGCATCCTCCATCACCATCGGTTTGGACTTGCATCAGAGAGGACTCTTGATTCATGAGGTAATTGGTCCGAGGTATCATGGTATGTGTCATATTTGATCATTATAACCCTCTTATATATGTATTAAGTTCCTTTCATTTCTGATGACTGCTTGGATCTTACACTAATCCACTTGACCATTGTTGGGGTGATTGATGGGGTGACTTAGCAAGTTGATATTCATGGGTTTTTGTTAGCCACCGAGGGGGATTTGCAGAGCCATCGTCCGCTCCCACCATATTTATCATTTTACATCTTACATCCCGTGCATCCATCCCACTCCCCTAGTCCGGCCATTAGGATGACCTTTGAGGGTTACACTTTGTCTTGTGGGAAGAAGGGGCTAAAGGCCCAGGGGGTCAAAGCAGCTGGTAAAAGATAAAAGCCATAGGAAATAAAACCTAGAGATGCTTCGCCCAGGGGATCCCCGAGAAGGCAATAAAAGGCCTCTCGATAAGAAACTAAAGGGACCCTAAGGAAAATAATAAAACAAGACCTAACCAAGAGGATGGGAGGTCTCATCAAGAGCCGGCCCATTATGTTCATAGGTATCCAGCGGTATGACATTGCCACTATCTGGTCACCACGCCAGGGCAGTGACCTTTGGTTGCATGGCCAAAGGAAAGGGGGTCTCATCACGAGCCAGTCTTATCATCCTGCGAAGATACCAGTGGGTAACACTGTCAGCTCTGGTCACCAAGCCAAGGTAGTGTCCTCTGGTCAGACCTTGAAATAAAAAAGAAAGAAAAGCAATAAATAAAAAGACAAAGGCAATAAAGGGCTTGGAAAAAATGCATCCATGACGGGTACAACTCGCCTCCTACAAAGGCACCCACAGACAACACTTGCCCTTGGTCTTACTGTGACTGGACATCCCTA
>JASDQU010685619.1:52136-67276 GCA_032191745.1 Picea mariana | reverse complement strand
GCATCCATGACGGGTACAACTCGCCTCCTACAAAGGCACCCACAGACAACACCTGCCCTTGGTCTTACTATGACTGGACATCCCTAAAAACCATATCACCGCATAAAACATGGCTTGAATGGTCTTCTGAGGAAACTTTCCATCTCTTGTGGGTATTAGCCCAATAGGTTGTTCTTTTGGTTTCCTTAGCTTTGTATAGTAGATCTGTGTAATATCTTTGAGCTCTTAGATGATATGTTAGGGATTTCATGCATATATTTGATAACTTTAATAATGAAATGTGATTTACATTGCTATGATCTCTAGGACTGATGAGCCCATGGAGGGCGTAGTCTTTGATGTGCAGGACCATACCCGGCGGACAGGTACCAGAGGATCGGTACACATGGGGAGATGATTAGCTCGGACCTCCATGGGGCTGAAGAGCCCATTAGATGGTTGCTGGGATGGCAGAGGCAGGACAATGTCATGATGAGCCGTTGCATGAAGAAGACAGAAGGACGCCCTCACCAGGACACTGTGGCAGAGATTTGACCTATGGGGGATCAGCCCCTGCAGATGGGATGATGGCCTTGATGGATAGGACGCCACCCAGGACAGGCTGGACGTTTTCTGGAGCAGATGGCAGTGTGCTGGGCTTGTTTGCCACATGANACCACATCACCTCATAAAACATAGCTTGAATGATCTTCTGAGGAAACTTTCCATTTCTTGTGGATATTAGCCCAATAGGTTATTTTGTCGGTTGCTTCAACTTTGTATGGTAGATCTGTGTAATGTCTTTGAGCTCTTAGATGATATGCTAGGAATTTCATGCATTTATTTGATAAACTTAATGATGAAATATGATTGACACTGCTATGATCCCTAGGACTAATGAGCCCATGGAGGGCGTAGTCTTTGATGTGCAGGCCCATACCCGGCGGACAGGTACCAGAGGACTGGTACACATGGAGAGATGATTAGCTCGGACCTCCATGGGGCTGAAGATCCCATTAGATGGTTGTTGGGATGGCAGAGGCAGGACAACGTCATGATTGGCCCTTGCATGAAGAAGACAGAAGGACGCCCTCACCAGAATACTTTGGCAGAGATCGACCTAGGGGGGATCACCCCCTGCAGATGAGATGATGGTTTTGATGGACAAGACGCCACCCAGGGCAGGCTGGACGTTTTCTGGAGGATGTGGTAGTGTGCTTGGATCATTTGGCACGTGTGGCAGCTTGCAGGAGCCCTAGAAGGGCCAACGTTTTGCCTTATGGATGTTGATGATGCCCAAAAATGGTCAACGTCTCCCTCAGAGGGGCCTGACGTCTTCCCTTTTAGCTCTTACTTTGACATTTTAGCATTTAATGTGACAAATAATGGAATATTGTTAAGTCAACCTTGTCGACTGTTTTTAATGACCTATTTTGTAATTAAAGGTCATTTGGATGATATAAGTAGAGGACGTTGAGCCTCATTTTAACATAACATAACTCACTCTCTAGTGAGAGACTTCTTTTTAGTCTTTTGTCTTGTTATTGGCTCTTGGAATTGAGGCGCCACACTTGGAAGGATTATCTTTGTCATGCATATGGTGTTTTTATCATTGGAAGGTGTTACAACTAGGGTTTGATAAGCTCTTCATGAATTTGTAAGTGTATTTTTCATACAAAACTTCTTGATTGAATGGTTGTAGGTTTAATATCTTACATGTATGGTTACATTGTTATTATTATGCTTAATCATTGAAACCCTAGGGAGCAAGCACACAAGTAGGTCCTTGCTTTATGTCCCCATGATAAAAACTTGTTTAGCCATTTGATTAAAAAGAACATAGCCTAGCCATTGCTACACTATTTCTCCTTTTTCTTGAGTTAGTTTGAAACATAGATTGAAGAAAGAAGATGTCCTAGGCCTAATTAACTTTACACCTAGGGTTTGAGTCTTAGGGTTTGAAGAGCCTTGGCTCCACAACACTTTTCAGCCCTAGATTTATGTTTTATAGCTAGGCGTTTTGCCAAAGAGTCTTAAGGAAAGAGGGAGGAGCATAAGGCCTAGCTTAAGCTACACCGGAATGAGCCTCCTCCCCTTAGGGTTTTGACTTGGTGGCCCTGCCATTGCAGCACCATTAAGCCTAACTCTCCCGTCCTTAGGTTTAAATCTTTCCAAGCTTTTAGCTTCTCTCTTTGACTCCATTTACCCAAGGCACTAGTCTAAAATTGGAACGTTGAGTCTATGGTGTTAAAACAAGCTTTCAAACTTTCTTAAATTGAAACCCTAACTAACCCTAGCGACTTAACTAACCCTAACTAGCTAATGACGTCATGCCTATTTTGATCTCTTGTTTAGTATAAAAACGCTGTGGCTTTGTCATTTAGCAATCGACATTGATAGTAGATTATTTTCATTGGTTTAATTTGCAAAACGTCCACTTCCCTTGCCTATCAAAGACTAACCTAGACTAGGGCTGACGTCACCTTTGTAGCATAGTGACGTATCAACAATATTTATGTATGAGCACATTCATTGCATTGTGATAACTTAAGAAGTGATTTTGTATATTGAATGCAAGTATCATTTTGTATTTATTAAAGAAGCAATATTATAAGCCATTGTCTTTATTTGCAATCATTGAATTCATCAATAATTACATTTAGTATTGCTCATATATATTAAAGATAGTCATTGACAATTGAAGTGCTAACCACTGTGGCATATTTTAGCTTTATTGTTGCCTTGTCTTGCAAACAGGTGCCCTTTTTCAGTGGAATATCTTCTCTTTGACTATCTCTCTTGGCAGTAATCTGTGAAGGAGAAAACCTACTTTGACCTTTTGAACCTTAAACCCTTGATCTTTCTCTTTCAACACCCCAGATTACTAGGGACGTCTCCCTTGGGATTAGCCACCCTGAATAGAAAGAGCCCCCCATCGAGGTGACAGTGGGTGGGGGAAGCTCCTGTTACCCCAGTTTGACTCTTGCCTTCAAGCTACTTAACCTATCCTACAAACTGAGCGATAACATTTTGGCGCCGTTGCCGGGGAACACTGAGTCAATCTTCCTCAACGACAAACCTTTGGTAAGCCTTGCCTCAGAAACTTTCTCTTACAAGCTTACCTGGCGACTCCACTACCTTTTTCTCCCCCTATTCTTTGGTAGTTTCAAGGAAACTATCTGGCGACTCCACTAATGACGAAGCCAACAATGACTTCACAATGGGATCCAGGGAGCTATAAACCTTTAGACATGAGCAAAATCCCAGGATACCCAAGACAAATGCCCTCGATATCCAAAAAAAGATGGCTTCCTAAATTCACTGGTAGCAATGGGGAAAGAGCTGACTTTCATGTGAATGATTTTATTCTTACTTTATGCTCAACCCTGTCGCTTATGAGGCCGAAGATGTAGTAATGAAACTTTTTTCACACACTCTTTATGGAAGTGCTAAGAATTGGTATGATAGCCTTTCTAATGCCAGCATCACCTCTATGGACCAGTTTGAAGAAGTCTTTCTTGAAGAATGGGGCATTAAATCAGAGGACATCCCAATATTACAATTTTTTTTTGAGGATATAAGACAAGCTGAGGATGAAACCCTATTTGACTTTCAGAGTAGGTTTGAGGGCACTCTACATCAGATTCTTGCAACCCATCGTCCTGGAGAAGAATATGTTGTCCATCTCTATACCCATGCGATCTTGGCACACCTAGGTTTGCCCCTCCGTAGAAGGGCCCCAAAGACGCTCGATGAAGCTTATGTCATGGCTAAAGAAATTAAACAAAACATCTTCTCATCCGGGATAGGGGACCTCTTCACTATAGAAAGTTTGTATTCCCATGAAAACCTCGCTGATGATTTCCAAGAAGAAGGGAAGCAAACCATCATTCAACATGGGATGATTGAAGACATGGTTGAGGAGATGAAACCTAAGCAAAATGATGAAGTATCAGTGTGTGCCCCTCCCTCTGATGAAGCAATCCAAGAGCTCTTTTCTCCTGCACAACAAAAAGAAGATGAGGTTAGTTGCGTTCCATTTCAAGATGCCAATGACACCGTGTTCCATGATTCAGAGAGTGAGGAAGAAAAAGAGACCTTGAATGAAGTGGATGTTCCTTACTATGTAGTCAACAAAGAAGGAGTAATCCCCGAGGATGAGACCATTATCCATGCTGAAAACACCAAAGTCCTCGAAGTTCCTGCGCAACAAGAAACAGTGAGTTACCCTCCTCTCCTAAATTTTGATGATGCCTTACCTTGTGATGAAAAGGAGGAGGAGGATGAATTTTCAAAATTTTCAAATCCTGCATGCTATGACACAGATAGTGACACTGTTGATAATATTGATGAGTTCATACATGTTGGGAGACGTAGGTGGGATATAGTTGGTTATGACCTGGATCCCATCTATGAAACCGAGGGTCGTTTCTAGTCATTGCCTTTGCATTTGTCACAACAGATTTCTTTCGAACAATGGCAACAAGGAGATGAGGTTTTTACTTGTACCTTTCAGAAAACCAAGGATGACCTAGTACCTCTTTCTTCTGATTATTTTCAGTCTTACCTTGAGATTTTTGATGACTACCCTTCTGAGCATTTGGATGAAGATGATTTCCAGCCACTGTTGTGCTCAGACTTTGATACAAGTAAGGACATTGTTTGCCTGAAGAGGGTTTCTCATGACTTTTCACCCCAACCACCTGTTGTTACCTTGCCAAGCTTTTCCATTAAAGGTGTAGTTGGGAAATACCTTTTCCATGTTGAGTTTCCTCCTGGGCAAACCCAAAACTCCAAGGGTTGGTTGGGTGATATTAGCTCCAATTAGTTTTTCAACTTTCCCTTGATAATTCGCCAGTCGTCTACTAAACTTTTGTCAATTCTTTCCTTAGAGCATGAAGATGTCCTAGGTAACCAGTTTACAGGCCCTTTGAGTCGGTTTTCTGAACCTTGTCTTTTTCATGACCCTTTCTCGGATAGGATTGAGTACTTTCCTCAGAGATGGACTTGGCAGTATTTTTTTCCTCCCACCCACCTCCACGAGTTAGACTTTGAGATACCTGATGATGTGATATATGTTCTAACTAATGACATTTTTGTGCTTGATTTGTCACTGTTTTGGTTTATGATGAAGCACAAAGGCAGGTATCAGGGAACGTTGCTGGATTGACTTCATTGGTTGTTTGATTATATCAACATGCAGCCAACATGTAAGTACAGGTAAGTCTTTTATTTTCGATTTTCAATTATAATTGTCATGCATGCACATATATTATTTTGCGGAGTGGCAATACCACCCCACCTTTTGTCCCTGATGCTTTCTTGTCAAGTGTGAGCAGGTCTACAGGTTTATGTCAGAGATTGCTGAGGTTCTCATGCGCTCTACAGTTAGCACATGTCCCCGAGTTGGAGGCAGATGTTATCCCCGATACCTAGGGATAGCTATGATATCATGTCTCGAGGCCCACAGGTCCTAGACATGGAGTACCGAGAGCAGGATTGAATTGAGCATGGCCCTGGAGGGCCCATCTTTCTTCTTCTTCGCCAGATGTGTCCTGTCAGTAGTAGCAGCCTCCATCACCACCAGCTTGGACTTGCATCAGAGAGGACTCTTGCTTCATGAGGTAATTGGTTCGAGGTATCATGGTATGTGGCATATTTGATCATTATAACCCTCTTATATATGCATTAAGTTCCTTTCATTTCTGATGACTGCTTGGATCTTACACGAATCCACTTGACCATTGTTGGGGTGATTGATGGGGTGACTTAGCAAGTTGATATTCATGGGTTTTTGTTAGCCACCGAGGGGGATTTGCAGAGCCATCGTCCGCTCCCACCATCTTTATCATTTTACACCTTACATCCCGCGCATCCATCCCACTCCCCTAGTCCGGCCATTATGATGACCTTTGAGGGTTACACTTTGTCTTGTGGGAAGAAGGGGCTAAAGGCCCAGGGGGTAAAAGCAGCTGGTAAAATTTAAAAGCCATAGGAAATAAAACCTAGAGATGCTTCGCCCAGGGGATCCCCGAGAAGGCAATAAAAGACCTCTCGATAAGAAACTAAAGGGACCCTAAGAAAAATAATAAAACAAGACCTAACCAAGAGGATGGGAGGTCTCATCATGAGCCGACCCATTATGTTCATAGGTATCCAGCGGTATGACATTGCCACTATCTGGTCACCATGCCAGGGCAGTGACCTTTGGTTGCATGGCCAAAGGAAATGGGGTCTCATCACGAGCCAACCTTATCATCCTGCGAAGATACCAGTGGGTAACACTATCAGCTCTGGTCACCAAGCCAAGGCAGTGTCCTCTGGTCATACCTTGAAATAAAAAAGAAAGAAAAGCAATAAATAAAAAGATAAAGGCAATAAAGGGCTTGGAAAAAATGCATCCATGACGGGTACAACTCGCTTCCTACAAAGGCACCCACAGACAACACCTGCCTTTGGTCTTACTGTGACTGGACATCCCTAGACCACATCACCTCATAAAACATGGCTTGAATGATCTTTTGAGGAAACTTTCCATTTCTTGTGGATATTATCCCAATAGGTTATTTTGTCGGTTGCTTCAGCTTTGTATGGTAGATCTATGTAATGTCTTTGAGCTCTTAGATGATATGCTAGGAATTTCTTGCATTTATTTGATAAAATTAATGATGAAATATGATTGACATTGCTATGATCCCTAGGACTAATGAGCCCATGGAGGGTGTAGTCTTTGATGTGCAGGACCATACCCGACGGACAGGTACCAGAGGATCGGTACACATGGAGAGATGATTAGCTCGGACCTCCATGGGGCTGAAGAGCCCATCAGATGGTTGCTGGGATGGCAGAGGTAGGACAACGTCATGAGTGGCCCTTGCATGAAGAAGACAGAAGGACGCCCCTCACCAGGATACTTTGGCAGAGATCGACCTAGGGGGGATCACCCCCTGCAGATGAGATGATGGTTTTGATGGACAGGACGCCACCTAGGGCAGGCTGGACGTTTTCTGGAGAATGTGGCAGTGTGCTTGGATCATTTGGCACGTGTGGCAGCCTGTAGGAGCCCTAGAAGGGCCAACGTTTTTCCTTCTGGATGCTGATGATGCCCAAAAAGGGCCAACGTATCCCTCAGAGGGGCCCGACGTCTTCCTTTTTAGCTCTTACTTTGACATTTTAGCATTTAATGTGACAAATAATGGAATATTGTTAAGTCGGCCTTGTCGGCTGCTTTTAATGACCTATTTTGTAATTAAAGGTCATTTGGATGATATAAGTAGAGGACGTTGAGCCTCATTTTAGCATAACATAACTCACTCTCTTGTGAGAGACTTTTTTTTAGTCTTTTGTCTTGTTATTGGCTCTTGGAGTTGAGGCGCCACACTTGGAAGGATTATCTTTGGCATGCATATGGTGTTTTTATCATTGGAAGGTGTTACAACTAGGGTTTGATAAGCTCTTCATGAATTTGTAAGTGTATTTTTCATACAACACTTCTTGATTGAATGGTTGTAGGTTTAATATCTTAGATGTATGGTTACATTGTTATTATTATGCTTAATCATTGAAACCCTAGGGAGCAAGCACACAAGTAGGTCCTTGCTTTATGTCCCCATGATAAAAACTTGTTTAGCCATTTGATTAAGAAGAACATAGCCTAGCCATTGTTACACTATTTCTCCTTTTTCTTGAGTTAGCTTGAAACATAGATTGAAGAAAGAAGACGTCCTAGGCCTAATTGACTTTACACCTAGGGTTTGACTCTTAGGGTTTGAAGAGCCTTGGCTCCACAACACTTTTCAGCCCTAGATTTATGTTTTATAGCTAGCCGTTTTGCCAAAGAGTCTTAAGGAAAGAGGGAGGAGCATGAGGCCTAGCTTAAGCTACACCGGAATGAGCCTCCTCCCCTTAGGGTTTTGACTTGGTGGCCCTGCCATTGCAACACCATTAAGCCTAACTCTCCCGTCCTTAGGTTTAAATCTTTCCAAGCCTTTAGCCTCTCTCTTTGACTCCATTTACCCAAGGCACTAGTCTAAAATTGGAACGTTGAGTCTATGGTGTTAAAACAAGCTTTCAAACTTTCTTAAATTGAAACCCTAACTAGCCCTAGCGACTTAACTAACCCTAACTAGCTAATGACGTCATGCCTATTTTGATCTCTTGTTTAGTATAAAAATGCTGTGGCTTTGTCATTTAGCAATCGTCATTGATAGTATATTATTTTCATTGGTTTAATTTGTAAAACGTCCACTTCCTTTGCCTATCAAAGACTAACCTAGACTAGGGATGACGTCACCTTTGTAGCATAGTGACACAACAACAATATTTATGTATGAGCACATTCATTGCATTGTGATAACTTAAGAATTGATTTTGTATATTGAATGCAAGTATCATTTTGTATTTATTGAAGAAGCAATATTATAAGCCATTNTGACGTCATGCCTATTTTGATCTCTTGTTTAGTATAAAAATGCTGTGGCTTTGTCATTTAGCAATCGTCATTGATAGTAGATTATTTTCATTGGTTTAATTTGTAAAACGTCCACTTCCTTTGCCTATCAAAGACTAACCTAGACTAGGGCTGACGTCACCTTTGTAGCATAGTGACACAACAACAATATTTATGTATGAGCACATTCATTGCATTGTGATAACTTAAGAATTGATTTTGTATATTGAATGCAAGTATCATTTTGTATTTATTGAAGAAGCAATATTATAAGCCATTGTCTTTATTTGCAATCATTGACTTCGTCAATAATTACATTTAGTATTGCTCATATATATTAAAGATAGTCATTGACAATTGAAGTGCTAACCACTGTGGCATATTTTAGTTTTATTGTTGCCTTGTCTCGCAAACAGGTGCCCTTTTTTAGTGGAATATCTTCTCTTTGACTATCTCTCTTGGCAGTAATCTGTGAAGGAGAAAACCTACTTTGACCTTTTGAACCTTAAACCTTTGATCTTTCTCTTTCAGCACCCCAGATTACTAGGGACGTCTCCCTTGGGATTAGCCACTCTGAATAGAAAGAGCCCCCCATCGAGGTGACATTGGGTGGGGGAAGCTATTGTTACGCCAGTTTGACTCTTGCCTTCAAGCTACTTAACTTATCCTACAAACTGAGCGATAACAAGGTTAAAATCAATTTCCCCTCTTTGCTTTCATTTTTCGCCACATGGATGGCTTGTTTTGACTCACAAGATAAGTTGGAAATCATTTTTAATCACATTTAACTTGCATTGGGACTAGAAGTTGAATAACAATCGCTTAGTATGCTTTTCTCTCGCGCCTCCAAGCGGTCTTGAGAATCAGAAAAAGATTGTGAAACGATTTCATCTCCCTTAAATAACATTAAAACCTTTAGGAGAGGACAACAACCCTTCTTGAGACTCCTCTTAGTTTACTTTTTCAAACACATCTTAATATTGTAACGGGCCCATACATGCCTACATGCTACAAAGATATGATAGTGTTGAAATTTGCTTTCTTAGATCAAACGGCTAGGGAAGTTTAAAGGTTTTGTAATGGGCCCATGCATGCCCACATGATCAATCTAGGATAATTTCAAAGCTTTTCTTAGATTACATCACAATAGGGAGTTAAAGGGATAGTAACGGACCCACATGTCCACATGCTAGCTTCCTAGGGACTTTTGAATTACGCAAGGTTGTACCAAAGACACTTAGTTAATTAGGTAATCAAACACTTGTAAGGACCAAGCGAAGTCCACATGCAGCAAGGTGACATCTAATTCACTAAAAATTGGCACACTTTCACTTACACACAAAAGTCACTTATCACTCACATAGCTTCTTCTTGAAACGTGGAGGTCAAAGTAAGTTTCCTCCAGAGGGATTCCGAAAACACCCCACCCTTTTCTTGACAAAACTATCCACTCCCATTTTAAAATCAACGAGGTTGGTTTACACCCCCAACCTCCCAAAACAACTACATCTAAAATCTTTTTAAAAACTCACTAAGTTTTCCTCCACAGAAGGTGCCAAAATAATTTTTTTAGTCTAGGTAGGATTTCGGGGATAGGCATCCAAATAACTCCCCGTTATCTGGTTCTCACATTGTCAAAACCATAGAAGTTGTCAAATAGGGAACTGAAAATCCTCCAAGTCAAGTGTTCCTAACACCATAAGACAGGGAGATACCCATGAAGGGTTGAAGGCCGAGGTCCAGTTGTTCTGTGCATCCCCCCTTGAGGCACCCACCTCTTGGACGAGATCCAGCCTGTGATCCATTTCTTAGGCCGAAAATCTAAATGCCACACTTTGACTGAGGTACCTAGTGACCAAATTTTAGGACATTTACCCAGGTGGCATTGTGGGCTGCAATTGCACCTTGATTGGATTTTGTGTGGCTATTGGAAAATATCTCTAGCTCTTTCGGGATATGCCCCCTTTACCCCTCATTATAACCAATTATTTCATCATTCACTAGTTTCTCTTCCAGTGACTTCAGACCCCACTGTTGAGTACTATTGGAAGGTCCAGTGCTATTTGAGAGGTAGGACGTTACGTCTTCTAGGACACGAGCATTTATTTTCTTTTTTGATTCCCCACGCGGACAAAACCCACTTACCCAGATATATGCTTCTTTTTCAAAGCATTTTATGTATGATGCACCTATGATTACAATTTGATTTGGATGTATATATTGTCTAAAATTCAACATTTGCAACGCAAAAGTTCTGGTTTCTTTATTACTTTCACCACCATTTGCACACATTCACGTAGCTAGTTAGACATCATAGGGGACCCACAGAACCCCCGTCATTCACGACGCTTGCTAAACCTTCCTCCTATCTTAGGGGGAGTGTCTGGTCTTGCCCACTCATCGACACCTCCTTCACACACTCCTGTGAATGCTACTGTTTTAGGATCAGCTTTGCTCGGTTCTGCATTACTTGGGTCCACTTTCCATGGTCCTCCGTCCACTCGCTCTCCCTTACATGGAAGCGGGGGATCAACTTCCTCTCAAGGGGAAAGTACCAACCCACCTAGCCCCTCTCAAGGGTCAGGTTCACAACACACTTACACCATGGCTGGAGCTAATCCTTCCCCCCACTACAGATGCCATATTTTGTCTCTCTCAACATACCGGATCTAAGCAAATTCACCAATGATCCTATATTGCATGCTCCCACATGGCCTGCAATTCCCACCAAACTACCTTCGAACATACCAAAGTTTGAAGGAAAGGTAGGCGATGACCCTGCCAACCATGTCATGACCTTTCCCCTATGGTGCTCTTCCAATAGCATTATGGATGATTCCATCAGACTGCGATTATTTCAACGCACACTCACTGGCCCATCGACCAAATGGTATGTAGAAGAAAAATCAGAGTCCCACGCGACTTTTGAGTCCTTGGCCAAAACATTCTTGACCTTCTTCCAATTACCAATCCGCCATGACAATGGTCTAGAACTACTTTCTAATTTCAAACAAACCTTAGCCACACATATCGTTGACCACATTCATGAGTGGCGTAGGCGACGTAGTTTGTGCAAAGCAGAAACCACCAAGCAACAGTGTCTCGACTGGTTTCTTAGATCACTTGTCTCTCTCCTCGGTAAGGATGTAGCTTCCACCTTCCCTCAATTTGAAGAGGAAGCCATCAGTAAAGCTCAACAGTATGACCTCATCTATGCACAGTCCGGGTACTTATACACTGTACTTCCTGATCTTCCAAAACCTGTGCCATTTGGCCAAGACAAACCTGGGATGTTTCACTCAGCAGACGAACTAATTGGTACCACCACTCACCACGGTCCACAATCCCAACCACCACCGATGTATGGAACACCTCAATACCCGCCGGCATATGGGGGCACCTCTTATTACTCCCCACCCCCTTATCAACAACCATACCCTGTTACTATACCTTCACCCATCAGTGGACCACCGCCGACACCCCCCATACATCCACCTATTCAAACGAACTCTGGTACCCCCTCTACCTCAACTTATAGTACTAGTGAAAACACTACACCTTCCTATGTACCTTATGGATCATTACCACCACAAAATCTGTACTTCTCATTTCCTGGTCCCCCACAACCCATGGCTCCCCCACATCCTCATGCGGGGGTGAATTTTGTTCAACCCTCTGCCGTTCAACAATAACAAAATTTCAAACAACTGAATACGGCCAATCCGACCCACCCGTCGAACAATGCCAAAAAGAAAGGACAAAACAGGAACAACAACAACCCAGGTCAAGGCGGGAATCAACCCCAACAGCACCAATCCACTAGGGGCACCCAGAACCAAGGGCATCAAAACCCCCAGGGGGGAAATAATAATAGGCGCCAAGGGAGAAATAATAATAATGTTAAAACCAACTTCCCTTGTGCCCTTTGTGGTGAATTCAAGCATTACAGTCATCATTGCCCCCAAATCGATGATTTCAAACAATTGAAAGACTCTGGTAGTCTTCCCCATCCTCCAGCACCGCTTGCCCCTCAACAGGCACCATAACAATACGTGCAACAACCCCCTCCTGCCGTGCTACAAATTCCTATTTCACATCAAGGTGTCTTCGCCATCCTCCAGCACCGCCTGCCCCTCAACAGGCACCACAACAATACGTGCAACAACCCCCTCCTGCCATGCTACAAAATCCTATTCCACATCAAGGTGTGATAAACACCCAACAGGACACACAACATCCCCCACCTCAGGTAGGACAATACCTCAACCCAAACAATCTAGTAGATCGTACAATTCTCCTCACTAGTGAGGAATAAATCCTTCGCAAACACGTAATCGATAGTATCATGCACCCGCTGAGTCTCCTCCCATCCCTCCAGAGATAAACCATACACCGACGAGACCCCCGTTGGTGATTCCTCGCCCTACCGCTGAGCCACCTCTTCGCATCCCTTGCATCCCATTTCGCAGGAATGTCCACAACCCACAGGCTAGGGCAACTCATAACTATAGTTTGATAGACGACTTAGCACAATCCCCGGCTGCCATGTCAGTTTTGGAGGTCCTCCAGACTTGTCCCACTCAGCGGAAATCATTACTTTCCGCCTTGGGGGCAGTCGACCCTGTAGATACTCGACTCATTACCTTTGATCTTGACAGCGGAGAACCTCTCCTTCTCGCCTTGATCGCTTTTCAAATACCAGTAACAATACGGAACATCACAATTCATCGGTGGATCATCGATGAAGGGGCCTCTACATGCATTATGTCCAAAACTTTATGGAAAAAACTTGGTTTCCCCGAACTCATACCCTCTGCCATCACCTTACGAGCTTATGACGGACGACCATCGTCTCCTGAAGGGCTCTTCCAAAATTTCCCCGTCGAACTCGGGGGCAAGACTATTCTCATCGACATCGAAGTTATCGACGCCCCACTCGATTATAATATCCTATTCGGTCGTAGCTACATGTACGCTATGAAGGCAGTGGCATCTTCCGTCTTTCGGACAATGATGTTCCCTCACAATGGGAAGATCGTTACTATTGACCAAGTCTCACATTACGAGCCTAATCCATCTGCCAACATCGATAACATTCTTCCTCTTATCCACACGAGCCACGACGCATACCCACTCATCGAGATGGGTCCTGGAATTTTCAAAGATCCATCATTGTTAGGAACTTACTATGGAGCACCACCACTCCTTCATCCTTCTAATCAAGTATGCGTCGTATCATCTAATGGAACTCACACAGAGGATACCCTTCCTCCTACAGAGGCTTCTATCATATCTGACGTCCCACTCGTCGCAGAACTCCCCCCTCAAGAACCTCCTGCACACTCGTCGACCCCACCCGTCCACGATTCCACCTCTCCCCAAGGACATATCCCATTTTGGGAGACAGTTCCCCAAGACATCACCCAAATTCCCTTCTTTTAGCCTCTACCAGGCATCAAAGCTTTCCAAGTAGCCGCAACGCTCACCCTACCTAATATGGTGTTAGCAATCCCAGTTTGCTATTTACACCCACCAGAGATGGTCCCTCGACCATCCCTTCCCCCCCAAACAGAAGGAATCCCCATGACGATTCCCATACTTACTCCCACCATACCCCCTACACTCCCACTCACTAATCCCCCTGCCACAACTGGGGGCAGGCGAAAGAAGAAGGAACCCACCGCTCCACTTCCTCCCCGCATCCAACCTCCTTGTGCACTATGTGAGAAAGAGGGACACCAAACCAACAATTTCCCATCTCTACCAGAGTTACGGAATTTGATTCCACTCAATCAAACTCCCCCAACACTTGCTACTATAGCCAGTACTGCCACTACCACCCCCCACTCCAGTAGTAAAGGGTTGCGAACCAAATTCGCTTGCGCTATATGTTTAGAATATGGCCATTAAACCCACCATTTCCCAACACTGCCACGCTTTCGGTAGACATTAGCCGCAGTATGCCAGAGCTTCCAGAGCAACCCCAGTCCCACTACGTCCTCCTCAACAAATATCACTGACATCCGTTATGTCACCACTTCAGTCAACGAACGTATGAGACACCCTTGCTCTCTATGTGACTCATTAGATCATTTTACATACCAGTGTCTTATGATCCTTGAATACAGGCAACGCCAATTGACCCTGCTTCAATGGCTCGCAGAGTCGATAGTTGACATTACCTCGTCACTAGAAGCTCTTCATGTCATTTATCCCGAACCCGAGGCCCTTCCAATGCCTCCATGGTTCTTAGATGAATTATCTGAGGATTCACCCCCCAATCCCCACAACTCTCCCGCTCATTCCCCTACGGACATTTTACACCCAACTACCACGGTTACCCCTCAGTACTTCAATATCTGGTTTATGTTAAGCGAACCCTCACCATCTCCTTGCATTGTTCCCCTGCTTCTTCCTCACCAGAGGGAAACCACACGACAATAGTCACCGATATCACTCCTCATGATCCCTTGTATTCCCGTCACTTCCACTGCGACGAAGAAATACTCGAAGAGTTAAACCACCTGGACTATCCCCGGGATGCACTGCACCACCGCGCACTCTTCTTTCCACAGGAAGCCTCCGCGCCTCCCAACCAACACCCCATCTACGCGATCGAAACCAATGATTTTATCCCATCACATCTTATCGACTGGTTCAAAAACCCCATTCCTGCCCTCGATGCTTTTGAAGAAGGCAACATGGCCAACAT
>JASDQU010685619.1:40185-52116 GCA_032191745.1 Picea mariana | reverse complement strand
GGGATGCACTGCACCACCGCGCACTCTTCTTTCCACAGGAAGCCTCCGCGCCTCCCAACCAACACCCCATCTACGCGATCGAAACCAATGATTTTATCCCATCACATCTTATCGACTGGTTCAAAAACCCCATTCCTGCCCTCGATGCTTTTGAAGAAGGCAACATGGCCAACATTTTCCCAACCATTAAAATCGACATTTCCATAAAAAATGGCATCATCGAGGAAATCACCATTGGAGCTGCTTGCACTCCTTAGGAAATCACCGCCTATAAAGCCCTCTTCCAGGAATATCAGGATATTTTTACCTGGTCATACACGGAAATGCCTGGCCTCGATCCCTCTATCATCGAACATCACATCGACACCTGGCCTGACATTACACCAGTTCGTCAAAAACAACGACCGCTACACCCATCCAAAGCAGCGGCCATCAAAGCCGAAATTGACAAATTACGCGCTGCCGGGTTCATTTACCCCATCGCCTATACCTCATGGGTTTCCAACCCTGTACCCGTTAACAAAAAATAGGGCACTATCCGCGTTTGCACAGACTTTTGCGATCTCAATCACGCATGTCCCAAAGACAACTTTCCAACGCCTTTCATCGATCAAATTATCGATGACTGCGCAGGCCACGAGGCTCTATCCTTTATGGACGGATTCTCTGGTTATAATTAAATTCAAATTCACCCCACCGATCAGTATAAAACCACATTCACTACCCCTTGGGGTACTTTTTCCTATCGTGTCATGCCTTTTGGCTTAAAGAATGCCGGCGCAACTTTCCAACGGGCTATGACATATATCTTTCACGATCTGGCTCATATCATCCTCGCCTACTTGGATGACCTCACAGCTCGATCCAAGAAACGCACCCAACATCTTGATGATTTATGAATCATCTTTCAACGGTGTCGTCAGTACAACATCTGTTTGAATTCTCTCAAGTGCATGTTCTGTGTCACCGCAGGGCGCCTCCTGGGCTTTATCGTTTCCCAAAGCGGTATTACCGTGGACCCCCTCAAAGTCCAAGCTATCACCGAAATTCCATCTCCCCGGAATTTACGTTAACTTCAGAGCCTACAAGGCAAAGCTAACTTTCTACGACGGTTTGTCCCAGACTACGCCATACGCACACACGATTTCCTTTGCTTACTACATCACGACATCCCCTTTCACTGGGATGACCATCATGCCCAACAGTCATTTGACGACCTTAAAACAACGCTCTCCAACGCACCTTTAATTAGTGCACCTGACTACAATCGCGACTATATCCTCTACGTATCAGCATCAACTGTATCAGTAGCAGGAGTTCTCGTCCAGCTAGGTGATGAAAATCATGAGCACGTCATTTATTACGTTAGTAAAAACCTCTCAGGGCCACCCTTGAAGTATAAACACGAAGATAAACTTGCTCTTGCAGTCGTCCTCACAGTCCAGAAACTGTGCCACTACATTCTGCTTCGCACAACAAAGGTCGTAGCAGATTCCAACCCTTCATCGGCAAGTTAACGATGAATTTGCTCGATGGATCGTTATCCTTCAGGAGTACGACCTCAAGTTCTCAACACCCAAGAGTAAGAAGGCCCTCGTTATTGCCGAAATTATCATGGCCCTCCCCTCTGACACCACCAGTACCCCCGTCAACACTGACTTTCTCGACGAACATCTCTTTTACATCACTTCGGATGATCCTTGGTACGACGACCTCCTCGTCTACCTCCAAACTCAAAAGTTTGGTAACCACCTTTCACGAGATAATCGTCGTCGTATTCGCCATCAGGCCCCCCGCTACCTTCTCATCGGAGACATCCTATACCGGCGGGGAGTCGACACCATTCTTCGTCGATGCCTGACTATTGACGAGGCCGATAGAGTCTTAAACGACTGCCACAACGATGCATGTGGGGGCCATATTTCGGGCATATCCACTGCTTAGAAGATTATCCGAGCCGGTTACTTTTGGCCTACCTTGTTTCACGATTGCATTCACGCCGTGAAAAGATGTGAGCAATTTTAGCTCTACGCCAATAAAGCCTGAGCTCCCCCCGCTCTTCTTCATCCCGTCATCATTGCCGACCCTTTTTATAAATGGGGCATTGACTTCATGACTTGTAATCCCCCCTCCAGCAATGGTCACAAATACATTTTTGTCGCCGTCGATTACTTCACCAAATGGGCAAAAGCTATGCCCACCTTCAACAACACCGCTGACACTGCAACGCGTTTTTTCTTTAACCACGTCATATCCCGCTTTGGAGTACCACTCCAACTCGTTTTCGATCACGGGAAACACTTTGAGAATGAGATCTTCATCGAACTCTCATCTCGGTTAGGATTCTCTCACGAGTTTGCCTCACTATATTACCCTCAGTCTAACGGACATGTCGAAGCAGTCAACAAGGTCCTCAAGACCATGTTACAACGCACGGTTAATAAACATAAAACCAATTGGCATCATATGTTATTTTCTATGCTATGGGCTTACTGTACGGCTGTGAAAACAACTACTGGTTTCACACCATTTCATCTAGTCCATGGGGTTGAGGCCACTCTTCCCATCGAGTGCGAAATTCCCACCTTACGCATCGCAATTGAGCCATTACTCGACACTGCTCCAATGGAGCAGCGCTTGCTGAACTTAGAGTCTCTGAATGAAGATCGTTGATCTTCATTACAGAACAATGAGGCAGCTAAAAAATGATCCAAGGCTACCTTTGATTGACATGCCAACCTTCGTTCATTTCGCGAAGGCGACCTTGTCCTGGCTTACGATATCGCTCATGATACCTTTGGCCATGGCAAATTCGAGTCACTATGGCATGGCCCATACATTATCCAACATTGCCTCACCAAAGGCGCATACATCCTGGCCTCCCCCGAAGGCCTCTCTCTCAAAGAACCCGTCAATGGGTTGTATTTAAAGAAATTTTATGCTTAAACGTAGTCAGTCTACTTTAGGTTATTTCTTTTATAGTGTTTTTAATCTTTTTTTCCATCCCTCACGTCTAAAACTATTATTTGTGCTATTGACAGATGCTTCCTCTACCTGCCTACCACATCGATTACGTCGACGGCGCCAGCCGTTGGACACAAAATCTTTCTTTGGCCGCTTGGGCTCTCTACACCCCCTCACATGAAATGCTCCATTCGAGTGGCATATGTTTGGGTTCAACGACCAACAACCAAGCCAAATACACTGCCGTCATCGGCCACCTGGTCGATGCCCAACATCATCATATTCGTCACCTTAGCGTCTTTCTCGACTCTCAACTAGTCGTACTCCAGCTCAACAGTGTGTACCGCATCCGCGATCCTTGCCTCTTTCGCAAATACCTGCAGGTTAGACTTTTATCTTGACATTTTGATTCCATTACATTTACACATATTCCAAGACAATTGAATCAAATTACAGATAATCTAGCTAATATTGTGTTAGAATGGCATATATCACATCAAGCTACCTCTACACATACATAAACATATCAACAACCTGTCATCGCATATATAGATTAGACATCATCAATACATTAACAAAACACATGTAAACACCACATAGATCTCAAAATGTATACTCATGTATATATCGAAAGGTCCACCGTGCCATCCAAATGTTTACATACAAAAATACAACTATCCGTCGGCCAATGCAACACCTCGGTACAAAATGGGCTCACCAGTCTATATACAAAAAATACATCAATACATAGATCACCACTCATGGTGCCTCTAGAGCACCACCGCCTGCCCCTCCCTCAGGCGGTGGCGGCCCGCCACCACCTGCCCCTCCCTCAGGCAGTTGTGGTCCATCTCCTATCGGTCCCTCCTACCCCGACAACAGTCGTCTGGTCATCACAGTACCAGCCATTGCTGCTCGTCGTACTACGGGCCGCCATGGCGGCGAAACCCCCCCACACTGCTCCAGGATACCCTCATCCTGGATGCGAGACCATATGACCTCAGACACATCCTGTAACACCGCCTCCAGACGATGGCGTATGTCCTTAAAATCTACTCCGACAGCCACCGGAGGAGCATGTGATGTCCCAACACCAGGGTCATCAAACCAGCGTCTCCTCGTTTCCCTCTCTGGATCAGCTGGTCGCATCGTGAATTCCTCACGCTGACGTCTCTCCCCCCGCGACAGTCTCTCTGGCTCCTAACGAGCCGATGCTCTCTGCAGCTCCACCTCGCGCCCGCGAGGTGCCACATCTGCACATACAAACAAGCAACAGATAGTATCAACATCTATATCATATACATATGTCATGCTATCTCAAAAAAACAAAAACATACATATCAACATCATCAACATACCTCGGTGGTCAAATACCTCCTCTGGAGGTAGCACCATGTCCGGATCCTCCCGGAAGTAAACCCCGACATAGGGGTACCACAATATCACCTGCGGCATCTGCCGCCATACCTGCGCCGCCTCTACAGTAAAGAAGTGGCCACCCTCGCCACCACCATGGCGAAGCAACACAGTCGACCACTGCCTCAGCCGCGGTTCTCGCACCCCAGGCACACCCAATAGAATCCTAGGGCACAACATTGGCACCCTCTCCAGAAACCAGGCCACCAGGATGGACTCGAAGGCAAACTCTCCCGTATTCGTGGACCGACAGTGGTCCAGCTGCCCTACCATCCTGGCATGCAACATAAGCCCCCAGGCGAAGTGCTCGCCGGCCAACACTCTCTCCATCACCATCAGCTGGCCACCATTGATCCGCTGCGTCGCCAGCGAACTATAAACTCTCACAATCATCACTGCTATACAACAATGTGCTGGGGCATCCATCGCCCCAATGCTCACGACTGCGCCAGACATATAGTTCGGCCCCGAACAATATCTCCGACCAACCGTCGCTAACGGCGTATCCCTCGGTAGCACTGGCTCCACCGATAGGGGCGTTCCCCAAAATGGGAGCCTAGCCAAAAAATACACATCCTCCACCGCAGTGAAGGGAATCTGTTCTCCCCGCACTATGAAGTAGTGCAGGTCTGAACTCCACATCCGGATAAGAAACTGTAGGAGATACTCCTGCACCCATATCAATGGGCACTCCAAGAACTTCAGCAACCCACAGGCTGCCAAAGTAGCACATACGCCTGGCTCCTCAATAGCCACGACGTCTCGCAGCTGGGACCAATCCTGCTCTCGCCAACCAATAGGCATCGTGCACAACGCTCACCTGCAACACATAAAACCGTCCTAAGTCAGCCACATGGACAATCAACAACATCAAAAAGACAAGTTTTACACCCGTCAACCTTGCCTCCACGGCGCGGTTGTTTAACCCACAGGCGCACACACATGCGCGCCTGTACACCCCACAGGCGCGCATGTGTGCGCGCCTGTTCACTACATAGGCGCACACGTATGCACACCTGTTCACTACACAGGCGTGCTCTCAGGTGCGCCTGTTCACTCTACAGGCATGCACATATGCGCGCTTGTTCAGTCGACAGGCGCGCCCATAGTGCGCGCCCTCTACACCCTTACCAGCACTCTCATGCACGTCTATCCGGTGGGCAGGCGCGCATATGTGCGCGCCTACTACCAGATCGCCCGCGCATGTGGGGCCCACACTCATAAACACCCCCTGTACGGCCCTCCGTACAACCCTTGCCCAAAAATGAAACCCTAATTCTATGCAGGATGATCAGACCACTAACCTGACGCTCGTGGGTCCTCGATCAGATGCCTCATCCACCCAGAATCTCACAATCTCCTCTGAATGCTTCTCGTCCAATCACTCTAGCAGCAAGTACAAATGAGGTGGAAATGTGGGCCGTACAGCTATATATAGGCCTTTTTTCCAAACTTCCACTCACCATTCTCGGAACTCCAGGCGTCCATTTCTCAATCCGTCTTTAGCCACGGGATCAACATCCAGTCATCTACATCACGACAGTCCCTGGGCCTCTTTTCATCCTGAGCCCCCGTGATGCCATTTTTCATACCTTGATCAGGTACGCATGCGCATATTCACACTTATCAAATACATGCTCATATATTCGATTATCTTCAGATATTGTTCACGTCGGGTATTTGGTTTTCATGTGTGCAGGTACTTGGTCATCATACATCGACACAACCCCTTCAAGTATATACTCAGCACTGGCATGTAGTCATTCCCTCTGAATATCACTTACATTTCCAGTCACACCTTTGACATTTGCCTCTAGGATCCCCATTTCCGGCTCTGCAGTACCCACACCTCCATTTGCATCTTCGGTACTGTCACCCGATAGCACTCTTACCCACATGAGTTGTCCCATTCATAGCACCCTTTTGCGCTTTTGACACTCATGCTGTTTAAAAAAAAAAAAAAAAAAACCCTTTAGGGATGGGAGTCCCGATAATCTTACATCATGTTGCGAATCAGCCACATACTCCTTCTCCTCATTTTGCTAGCTTTCCCAATGGACTCCCAGATTATCTCTCCACGGTTCTATTTTTTGGCTGCACCTCCGCAGTAGCATGAACCCTCCACTTCATCCACAAATCTGTTTGCCCATTTGCAAATCTCCCTTCATTTCACCTACCGCATACAAAAACCCACCCATGGGGCCTCCACCCTCCATCAGTTCTCCAAGCAAATTATGCCCTCCCCGGGCCAACCATATCACACTGAGGCACCTGTTTATGTATTTGTACACTTCTTCCCAATTATTCGTTATTTATTGTACAAACGTCTTTATTTCCAGTCGTTACATTACCTTTTTTTCGTCACCTTTGGCGACCTGCTTCCCTTTTTGGCCAACCACAACCCATGTCACCCTTTGTTGGAGCACTACTTATCATCCACCCTTTCCGGCATCGTCCATATCTTTAGAGTACCCCATAGGCCACTTACCTCTACCCTCTGAATTTGTTCACCTTGTCCCGCCTCTGGCACAACTTATCCCCAGTCTTGTCGTCCCCCTAACACTTGACCTCGTTGAACGATTGCGGCCACTTTTATCTCACATATACTCCAACCAAGGGAAGTCTTGAGTCTTCCTACATCTTGACTTCGGCCATGTACCTCCTCCACTTCCTAACCTCACCTAGTAGATTTCATGAAGCCATTTGCTTCTAGGAGTCGCGTCCCCCTTTTTTGTCGATATCAACATAGTTTTCCAGAAGGGCGACAGTATCTTGATTCTCATTACCCACCAAATGAGAGATCTCGGATGGCACAGGGTGACACATAATTACTCCCTACTATCGTTGACCCCCATAACATTTGACGTCAACACTTTCTCATGTTACGGTGGGTCTTACTTTGCGACTATTGCAGTTATTTCTTTCACTTGCCGAAGACCTCTGAACTTGGCTGGGCTATCAATGCCCACATAATCGGTGATACTTATTACCGCGATCACTGCCTACTATTCAGAGTATGTCCATCCACAGAATTGTCTTTTGCCTTTATCACAACCTCCCCCAAGGGTGCTGTAGTTGTCTACACCAACACTTCATTCCTCTTTTTGAGTTACATGATACGAGCATGGGGCATGCCCGCCTCGTTTGTACACAATTTTCTTTTTTTACACACCTCATGGAAGGTTGGGTTCTACCGGTTCCTTTTTCCCTCCAACAGATCGCTTTGGATGATCCAACTATTACTCTCTCTTACAACAACACTCTCAGTAGAAGAAACATTGATGGATTTTGGTTATATGTATGCTCCTAACCTCATCCATCAGGGGGCATCTGTTATTACTGAAATTTCATCCGCACATGGTTACAAGAATTCAACATCGTCAAACAGTGATGAAGTCATCCATGGACCTGAATTAACACCAAAGCATTCATAAAGGGTAAAAAACTATACAAAGTAGTGAAAAATTGAAGGGCGCTATGAAGACACTGGGCACTCACGCACATGCACGGAACATGAACGCAGAAATCGTGCACATGTGCACGATGCGCGACTCTTATCGCAAAAAGCAGCGCACCTGAGAAACGACGCATTTATGAGAGTGGTCGGCCTCCCACCCACTTATGGTTTAGCTCCCAAGCCGATTTGACACTCAAATCTGGACTGGATTTGACTTGATGGCTGGTCAAAGACCTAGAAATGTCCTAATTAGCCTCTTTACACACTACAAACTAGTTGAACAATAGCTCAAAGAAATGCTATAAAAAGGCCATGGATACACTTCATTTTTCAAGGAATTCAAAGCAAAGTTATGCTGCCATTATTCTCTTGAGGACTCTCTCATTGCCAAGGGCATATTTGCACCATTTCATTGGGCAATCAATCTCACCCCTTGAGTGGATTAGCAAAGAGTTCTTTCACCATTTTCATTTTTATTTGTTGTAATAAGAGCTTACTTGTGGGGGTCCAAGAGCCCTCCCTTGGAGGAAGAAGGGACTCATAGTCCCCTTGCTTCTCAGTATTTTCTTTTACTAATATCAGCCTTATCATTGGTGACATGGGTCTCATTATTCTTTTTGTCTCTATGTCCCTATGCTCATAAATTTAGTTGTTATTGCATTTCTTAGTTTAATTCTTAGTTGTTGTTTTCTATTTCTTTTTCTAACACTTTTCCTTGCAGCTGTCCTGCTCAGCAGACCCAACTGAGTTTGCAAGCACCTCTATTTTTCTCATTAAGGTGACAAAAGAGGCGCAACATTCCTTTATCATTTAGGGTCAATTAGGATTCATCTCTTCCCTCTCATATTTTTCTTTTTGGATGATTAGGGCATCCGATCTATTTACTACTTAATCCAGTGCCCTAACATGGTCTTCTTTTGTCCTCAAATCTCCATGAATGTATTTCTTGGAACTTCTCTTGGGTTGTTTTGTCTCTGTAATGTCTAATCATGCCAATACCTTTACCACCTTTTCCTTCTCTAATTCACACAAAGGTTTGCTTCCTATTTTTATATTAACTCAAGCACTCTTTCTTTGGGCCACATTGCAATGATGATGCAAACCTTCTACGATAGTTTCCTTTGCAATGTCCCAACAACTTTTTCTATTATCTTCAAAGCCACTCAACACAAATACTTACAAGAACTCTTTCATTGGCATTGTTGTTTTCTTCATAGTGAGGCTCTTGTTGTCTTTTTCTTAGAAATATAGTCTTTTCACATGTGCACTGACCCACATTAGATTTTTTGTTTGTATCTTCTTGCTCCTCAACACTTATATTTATTTTTTTGCAATATTTCACAGATCCTCTTACTCATTTTCTCAAGCAATTTGTTGATGATTGTTGCTATGTGAGACATTCTCCAGCTTACAAACCTGAGAGAAATCCCCTGAGAGGGGTGTGTGGTTCTTATCTGAGACATAGTTGGAACGTAGAGATGGCCTCCTCCTTACAGAGAGTTGAGAAGAACTCTAGATGATTCTCCTGTGTAACGTAGTGAGAAAGGAGATCTGCAGAGTTGGATGTGCCTGTGGCTGAGCACAAGGTGAATGTGTGAAATCCCAAAGTGTTGGGTGCATCGTTATGAGAACATAAATGAATATGATGTATTAGCCTCCTTTGAGTAGAAGAATTGATGAGAAAGTCTAGATGACTCTCCTGGGTAATGCAGTGGGAAAGAAGATCTGTTGAGTGGACGTGCCTGTGGACGAGGACATATGAACGCGATCCTAGTGGCTGAGAATTAGTGAAGAAGTTGTTCTTCTGTGTAATGCAGTGAGCCAAAGATATGGACATCCCTATGGATGTGCCCCTAGTGGATGATAACTAGTGGGTGTATAACATCCCTTGATATATTGTTCAAGAGTTAGACCTACCTGTAACCCTAATTTTAATGTAAAGGGTACAGGTCGGCCCCACCTTAATGTGATTGGTAATTAATGTAAAAGATAACTAATCTGGTTAATATTAATTATATTGTGAACTAGTGAGGTCGGCCCTGTTGTGCCAATAGACACTTCTGTTGACAGGTTCAGTCTAGTTTAAGTAAAGGTAAATTCCCCATTGAGTAACCATATCTTTCATGTGAGTTTGGAAATTTCAGCAAGTACACCTTCTTGGGAAAAATGCCCACCTCTCTTGGGCATTAGTATTCTAGGGTTTGAGCACCCTCTTGTGTGCTAGGTTTAATTGGTGGTGAAGGTCTTTCTCTTGAATAATATAGCAAAGGATTTTGGCTAGGTTTTTTCCCTTGTTGAGAAGGGTTTCCCAGGATACTTCTTGTGTTCTTGTGCATGGTGTTTCTTCTTGTGATCTTGGTTGCTGCAACATTATTGGTTATGGTTGAATGCTAAAAACAKAATTAACTTCATGMTTAACCTTTCTTATTGAAAAATCAACATGGTATCATAGCATAGGTCTTGAAGAACCCCTGCACAAGCTTTCAAAAGGCTAAACCGTCCTCCTTCTGCAGTTTCRTACAACCTCTAGGGTTTCTGTGGAAATCTGTACGACCCTCACTTGATCAGCTCTTTCACTTATTTATAAGTGGAAGTTGGAGATAAAACTTGGACCAAGTTGTACGACCCTCCTCAGAGCATCTCCAGAGACCTTCAAAATCAAATTCCGAGGATTTTGAGTTTTTGGCCCTAGGGTTTTTAGGGTGCCAAAATTTTCTGCAAAATCTTGATCTTAGATTTCTGGAACCTCTTGAAGAAACATTTTTCTTAATTCAACAAGCATTTCTATGACACTATTAAAGTTGATTGCTGGTAGTCATAAGTCCAACAAAATCCAAGGTTACTAATTCAACCTAATCATTAGGTTTTCAAAATCCAGTTGGCGAGAGTTTGAAGAAACCAAACAAATGAAGAACATAGCCTTAGTAGAAGATAGGCTTGATGGAGCAAGCAACTTCAGCTCCTGGAAATCAAGGCTTCAGGTCACCCTTGAAGAAGATGACCTTTTGGATGTGGTAACTAAAACCTTACCAGACACAACTACAGATGTAGAGAAGAAGATAAGAAAGGAAGAAGATGTCAAAGCAAGAAAATTAATCATCTACTCAGTAAGAGATCATCTCTTACCTCATATTTCCAACCTGAAGACAACTTATGATATGTATGAAGCATTAAAAGAAATGTTTGAAAGCGAAAACACCCTCAGAGCTCTTACCTTCAAGAAACAACTTCAAAGTACCAAGATTACGAAGGGTGACACAGTTGCCATTTTCTTTATGAAGATATCAGAGATTAAAGAACAACTAGAAACCATTGGAGAAATCATGTCTGATAGATAACTTGTCTTAACCACTCTCAACAACCTTCCAAAAAAGTGGGAGCCTTTTATTCAGAGTATCAATGGAATAGAAAGTCTACCAACCTTTGATCATCTATGTACAGATTGTTCTCAAGAAGAACTTAGACTTAGAAATAGAGGAGTGGAAGACTCCTCAGAAGAAAATCATGCTCTTTCACTTCATACAAAGAAAGGAGGAAAATTCAAAACAAACTTCAGACAAACATATAAAGATGAAAAGTCTTCATCAAACCCAGGTTATAATATAAGAAGAGATGTTTCAGAAATTTAGTGCTTCAGATGTGACAAATATGGACATTATGCTAGAAACTGTCCAACCAGGAAGAAGGGGAGACAATATGCTTCTACTGCTGACATTGATCCAGATCCACCTCAAAATAATGAAGACAAGAGAGAGGATAAGTACTTCCTCTAAAGCTAAAACATGACTACAAACTAGGTAAATCAATTGATCTCTAATTTTATAGTTGATTGCATTTTTTAGTAAATGAAGGATATTATCCCTAGTATGTGAGCCCTCAAAGACTTGGACCATTATCCCTGGTACGAGAGTCCAAACCATATTTGATTGATTATTATGCGAGACAAGTAGATATGTTGTCCTTAAAGAAGAGATACCCTTTCAACAAACCCAAATAATCTTAGATGGAGATTGATAGTAAGACAATACTTTCTCCCCCTTCAACAGTTCAGAGGGAGACAAACATTATTCCAACTAATCCAGTTGCTCTAGTTG
>JASDQU010685619.1:12988-24911 GCA_032191745.1 Picea mariana | reverse complement strand
CCAACAGTCGTGTTCCAGCAGTCGTGTTCCAGCTTCGTGTTCCAGCAGTCGTGTTCCAGCAGTCGTGTTCCAGCAGTCGTGTTCCAGCATTCGTGTTCCAGCATTCGTGTTCCAGCATTCGAGTTCCATAAACAATCGATTGTCGTCAATGACAACCTTGACCATCTGCGTCATTTCTGCTATAGCCATATCTCCAACAATCTCCCCCTTTGGCATTGATGGCAATATGTCTTTCATATCTCCCCCTTTGACAACAAGGGCAAAGGTTTAAACTGTGCTCTTCAAGCTCCCCCTGACTTTGTACATTCCACTGTAATACCAAGTTCAGTAACCAGGCTTCTTTTGAAAAGATCCTTTGGACCTGTGCACCTCTAATCAATCATCTATGCTCTGACTTTGCAACAAACAAGAGATTCTTTGNAGCATTCGTGTTCCATCATTCGTGTTCCATCTTTGTGTTCCAGCATTCGAGTTCCAGCAGTCGTGTTCTAGCAGTCGTGTTCCAGTAGTCGTGTTCCAGCAGTCGTGTTCCAGCAGCCGTGTTCCAGCATTCGTGTTCCAGCTTCGTGTTCCAGCATTCGAGGTCCAGCAGTCGTGTTCCATAAACAATCGATTGCCTTCAATGACAACCTTGACCATCTGCGTCATCTCTGCTATAGCCATATCTCCAACACATATTTCCCACTCATTTTTCCCACTCCCCTTGTCCGGGCATTGGGTTGACCTATTTTCAAGATTGCACCTTATATCGTGGGAATAAGGGGCTAAAGGCCTAGAAGGTAAAAGCAAGCTGGTAAAAGATAAAAGCCTAAGAATAAAATTTGAGATTCTTTGCCTAGGGATCCTCGAGAAAGAAATAAAAGGATTCTTAGCAAGAAACGAGAGGGACCCAAAAAAAATAATAAAACAATACCTAATCAGAGGATAGGGGGTCTCATCATGAGCCAGCCTATTAGGTTCATAGGTATCTAGTAGTATGACATTGCCACCAGCTAGTTACCACGCCAGGGTAGTGACTCCTGGTTGCATGGCCAAGGGAAAGGGGGTCTCATCACGAGCCAAACTTCTCATTTCTGAGAAAGCACTTATGGGTAATGTTGTCAACTCTGGTCACCACGCCAAGGCAGTGTCCCCTGATTATCTCTTGAACAAAAAATAAAATAAAAATAAAAGGAATGCAAAGAATAAAGGAAAGAATGGGCTTGGAAAGAATGCATCCATGACAGGTACAACTCTCCTTCTACAAAGGCACCCACAGGTAACAATTTGCATCCTTGGCCCTCACTGCACCCATATGCTTGGACTTCCCCTCACCACATCACCCACTGACATGGTTTTGATGAGGTTTCTCCTGGAAACTCTCCTTTTCTGATGGACACTAGCCCAATAGAACGTTTTGTCTTTTCCTCCAGATTTGTATAGTAGGCTTATGTAATGTCTTTGAGCTATTGACAGATGTATTAGGGATTTTATACATATGTTTAATAATAATAATGATGAAATGTGATTTACATTTCTATGATCCTTGTAACTGATGAGCCCATGGAGGGCGTAGCTTTTGATGTGCACGACCATGCCTGACGAACAGGTACCATTTGGACCAGTACACATGGGGAGATGATCAGTTCGAACCTCCATGGGGCTAAGGATCCCACCAGATGGATGTTGAGACCCCATTAGGGGGTAGAGACAGGCAAAAGGATGATAAGAGACTTTGCACTAGAGAAGAAGAGAACATTCCACCAGAGGCACCCCGGCACAACTTGACCTAGGGGGGATGACCCTTTCTTAGTGGAACGTTGGCCTTTGGAGCCCTAGGACATCACCACCTTGACCATGACGTCACCCAGCATCATGGACATTTGGGGCAAGCAAACTAGGCAGTAGTGGCACATGTGGTAGGTTGGAGAATCCTAGACGGGCTAACATTTTGCTCCAGGATGCCCCATCTGCCCTAAAAAGGGATAACATATCCCTTGGAGGGGATTTTACTCTCCTTTCAGCTTGATTTAGGGTTTTAACTTGACAATTTAATGTAAAACAATATGATTTGATATTATGGTTGTGTCGGCCTTTTTACCTGACCTAAAATGTAAAATTAGGTCAAGGTTTTGTATAAATGAGGGATTTTGACTCTCATTTATGATCACAACTCACTCACTCATTAGTGAGGTATGAAATTAGTGTCCTATATTGGGTTATTGGATAGTTGGGTGATGCACACTTGTTGAAGGAAGGCTATTTTGGCATTTTTTGGTTTCTCTCTTGAAGGAAGGTGTTACAACTAGGGTTTGCACATTTATTTCTTAGTGAATTGTAAGTATTTTTTTGCAAAACTTCTTGAATGAATGGTTGTAGTTTAATTTCTTGCATGTCTTTATGATTATTGTTGAACAAAAACCCTAGGTGACAAGCACACAAGTAGGTCCTTGTCTCATGTCCCCTGATAGAGAGATTTTCAGCCATTGAAGAGGAAAAAGAGAGCCTAGCCATAGCTACACTCCTTTCTCTTTTTCTCCCTTTGCTAGCCGTACCTGTTTGAGCTCAAGAAGGAGAAGAAGTCCCAGGCCTAGGTTATCTACACTTAGGGCCATTTTCTTCTAGGGTTTGATGATAGAGCCTTGTTGTAGCAACACTCTCCCTCATTTGACTCTTTTTTCTTGACTTTATCTTTCATGCTAGCCATTTTTTTTGCCATCTAAGGAAAGAGGAAAGAGCACAAGGCCTTTCCATAGCAACACCGGAGTGATCCTCTCTCCCCTAGGGTTTTGTCTCTGAGGCCCTACCATAGCATCACTTCAGAGCTCTTCCCTCCAGTCCTTAGCTGTCCTCCTTCAACTTGTGCATCCTTCACTCTTGACTCCATTAAACCCTAAGGCACTGATCTAGAAGTCCTCCAACGTTGAAGTGAAATTGGTCAAACAAATCTCAAACTCTTTAAATTTTAAACCCTAACTACACTAAACCTAACTCTAGCTAACCCTACTAACCCTAAGTTGTTGACATCATCCTTGGTTATTACATCTTAATGCAGCAATGTTTTACTTTATGAGCAACTGAATGGTAGTTAAAGGCATTAATTAAGTCAAGTATTGATTTATTGCATTGAATGCCACATCGTTCTAGTATTTATTGGTGAAGTGACATTATCTTTCAGTGCTATTTTGTAAACATTGACTTCATCAACATTTACTTTCAAATTTCTTATATTGAATATTAGATAGCCTTTGATATATATGAAGTACTAACCAGATCCTGCATATATCAGTTTATTGTTGCTTTGTTCTCGGACAGGGATTCTACTTGGTTATCTTTGTTGGCTATACACCAGACTATCTGTTTCGGTGGTGATCTGTGAAGGGGGAAACTTGTCATTGTTTGATTATCCTTTAGCCTCTTCAAAACCCTAGGTCAACGGGGACGTCTCCCCTGGGCCTCACCTCCCTAAAGAGAAAGAACATTCCCATCGTGGTGACATTGGGTGGGATAGGCTCCTGTTACGCCAGTTTGGCCTTCTACTTTATAGCCTTTCTTCCTAGCTACAAACTGTGCAATAACATTTTGGCACCGCTGTTGGGGAACACTAAGTCAATTCTCCTAAAATGACAAATATTTTCAATAAGACTTGCCTCAAGAGCCTTATCTTACAAGCTTACCTGGCGACTCCACTAGGGTGTTTTCCCTATTTCTTTCATAGTTTCAAGAAAACTATCTGGCGACTCCACTGATGACGAAGCCAACGATGACTTCACAATGGGATCCCGGGAACTACAAGCCTTTATAAATGAGTAACATCCCGGGGTACCCTAAACAAATGCCCTTTGAATACATAAATTTTCTCCCTGGATTCACTGGTGGTGATAGAGAGAGAGTTGACTATCACATGAGAAACTTCTGGAATTTCTTCCTATCCTACACGGTTGATAATTATGCTGAAGAATTGGTCATGAAACTTTTCTCTGCCACTCTTTCTCACAATGCCAAAGAGTGGTATGACAACCTCCCTGATGCCAGCATCACGAATATGGAGCAATTTGAGAAAACCTTTCTCGAGGAATAGGGTATCCAACTAGAAGACATCCCAACACTATTAAAAGAACTTGAGCATATAAAGAAAATTGAGGATGAAACTGTCAAAGGCTTCCAGGATAGATTTGAGAACATGCTATATCAAATTCCTGAAAGTCATCATCCCGAGGAGAGGTACCTGGTCCATCTCTTTACTCGTGCACTTTTCGGATATCTGAGTTTCCCTCTTGATAAAATAACCCCAAGGATGCTCGATGAATCTTACTACATGGTTGCAGTGATTGAGAAGAATATCTCCTTATTTGATGTAGGATGTCCTTTTACCTTAAGTACTCTCAATGGAGAGAATTTGTTTACCCTTCAGAACTTCATCATTGATCTCCAAGAAGAAGGGGAACAAACCACAGATCGATGAGGGATTGTTGAAGAGATAGTTGAGGAGTCGAAACCCAATAACAAAGTATCAGCATGCCCTCTTCCTCTTGATGAAGTGATCCATAGGCCTTCTCCACCTACACAACAACAAGACGATAAGGTTAGTTTCTTTCCTTTTCAGGATTCTGATGATACCTTATTTCATGATTTAGAGAGTGATGGAGAAATGGAATCCCCAAATGAAGAGCATCTTCCTTGCTGCATGACCAAGGATAAGACAGTAATGCATTCCAAATATGCCCAAGTCCTAGAATCTTCTACACAAGAAGAAAAAGCAAGTTACCCTCCTCTCCAAGATTCGGGTAATTGTCTACTTTATGATTTGAGAAAAGAGGAGGACATGGGTGAATTTTTGAATGATTTCAACCCTCCATGTTATGATACTAATACTAACATAGTTGATTTTGATGAGTTCATACATGTTGGGAGACGTAGGTGGGATGCAGTTGGTTATGATATGGATCCTATCTATGACATAAGCAGTCATCTCCAAGTTTTCCCTTTGCAATTATCACAGTGAGCTCTTGACCAATGGAAACAAGGAGATGAGTTTTTACCTAATTCTCCACAAACACCCAAGGATGACTTGATGCTTAATGATTTTCAGTCATACCTTGAGGAATTTGATGATTGCTCCTCTGAGCATTTGGATTTATTCTATGAAGATGACTAGCAACCACCGTTGTGCTCAAGTTTTGACACGAGTAAGAACGTTGTTTTCCTAGGGAGAGATTCTCATGACATTTTTCTCGAACCACCTTTTATTACCTTGCCTTGATGTATCATTAAAGGTGTAGTTGGGAATTATACCTTTTGCATTGAGTTTCCTCTGAAGCAAACTCGAGAATCCAATGATTGTTTGAAAACTACATTTTTTCTATCGTCTCATTTTTTCAACTTTCCCTTGAGAGTTTGTTAGTCATCTGCTAGATCTTTGTCGATCTCCTCCCAAGTTTCATAGCATGAGGACATCCTAGGTGGCCAGTTTGCAGACCTTTTGAGCCAGTATTCTAAACCATGGACTTTTCATGACCCCTTCCAAAGGTGGACTTGAAAAGATTTTATCCCTCCCACCCGCCTCCATGAGTTAGAATTTATTATTTCTGATGATATGATACATGCTCTAACCCATGTCATTTTTGTGCTTGATTTTTCACTGTTCTGGTTTATGATTAAGCACAAAGGTAGGTATTATGGGACATTGTCAGATTGGCTTCACTGGTTGTTTGACTACACCCACATCCGGCCAACAGGTAAGTAGTTTGCCTTACACTATCAATTTTTTTATTTCAGTCTATATACATCTATATGTATGTTGGGGTGGCATTACCACCCCAATTTTGTTACTGATACCCCTATTGATATTGAGCAGGTCTGTAGGTTATTCCAGAGATGCTGAGGTTCTGATGTGCTCTACGGTGAGCACATGTCCCCGAGTTGGAGCCAGATGTTATCCCCACTTTTTAGGGATAACTAGGAGATCATTTCTAAAGGCCCACAGGTCCTAGACATGGAGTGCCGAGAGTAGGATTGACCTGAGCATGGCCCTGGAGGGCCCATATTTTTCTCCCATCATTTTTGTCTTGACAGCAACAGTAGCATCCATCACCATCGGATTGGTCCTATATTAGAAGAGTTTCTTGCTCCATGAGGTAATTGATCTAGGTATCATGGTATGTGTCACTTTTGATCGTTAAAACCCTTAAATATATGTATCTGATTCCTTTTATCTCTAACAACTACTTGGATATTACATTTGCCCACTTGACCATGTTTGGGGGGATTGACAGGGTGTCCTAGCAAGCCTTTTTCCATAGGTTTCGGTTTTCCACTTGGGGGGACTTCTGAAAGGCCATCGTCCACTCCCATCATAGCACCACTACTTCATCTTATTTCCCACTCATTTCTCCCACTCCCCTTGTTCGAGCATTGGGTTGACCTATTTTCATGATTGCACCTATTTCGTGGGCAGAAGGGGCTAAAGGCCTAGAAGGTAAAAGCAAGATGGTAAAAGATAAAATCCTAAGAATAAACCTCAAGATGCTTCGCCTAGGGATCCCTGAGAAAGTAACAAAAGGATTCTCAGCAAGAAACGAGAGGGACCCAAAAAAATAATAAAACAAGACCTAATCAAAGGATAGGGGGTCTCATCATGACCTAGCCTATTAGGTTCATGGGTATCTAGCTGTATGACATTGCCACCAGCTGGTTACCATGCTAGGGCAGTGACTCTTGGTTGCATGGCCAAGGGAAAGGGGGTCTCATCACAAGACAGCCTTCTCATTTCTGTGAAAGTACTTGTGGGTAACGCTGTCAGCTTTGGTCACCACGCCAAGGAAGTGTCCCCTGATTAACTCTTGAACAAAAAAGAAAATAAAAATAAAAGGAATACAAAGAATAAAGGAAAGAATGGGCTTGGAAAGAATGCATCCATGATAGGTACAGCTCGCCTTCTACAAAGGCACCCACAGGTGACACTTTTCATCCTTGGCCCAGACTGCACCTATATGCTTGGACTTCCCCTGACCACATCACCCACTCACATGGTTTCGATGAGGTTTCTCCTGGGAAATCTCCTTTTCTGATGGATACTAGCCCAATAGAACGTTTTTTCTTTCCCTCCAGATTTGTATAGCAAGCTTGTGTAATGTCTTTGAGATATTAACAGATGTATTAGGGATTTTATACATATGTTTAATAATATTAATGATGAAATGTGATTGACATTTCTATGATCCCTGTGACTAATGAGCCCATGGAGGGCGTAGCTTTTGATGTGTAGGACCATGCCCGATGGATAGGTACCATTTGGACCGGTACACATGGGGAGATGATCAGTTCGGACCTCCATGGGGCTGAAGAGCCCGCCAGATGGATGCTAAGACCCCATCATTGGGCAGAGACAGGGAAAAGGATGATCAGAGACTTTGCACCATAGAAGAAGAGAAAGTTCCACCAGAGGCACCCCGACACAGCTTGACCTAGGAGGGATGACCCTTTCTTAGTGGAACGTTGGCCTTTGGAGCCCTAGGACATCACCACCTTGACCATGAAATCACCCAACATCATGGACATTTGGGGCAGGTAGACTAGGCAACAGTGGCACGTGTGGCAGGTTGGAGAAGCCCAGGGGGGCTAGCATTTTTCTTCAAGATGCCCCATCTGCCCCAAAAAGGGCTAACGTCTCCCTTGGAGGGGATTTTACTCTCCTTTCAACTTGATTTAGGGTTTTAACTTGACAATTTAATGTAAAACAATATGATTTGATATTATGGCCTTGTCAGCCTTTTTACCTGACCTAAAATGTAAAATTAGGTGTTTTGTATAAATGAGGGATTTTAACTCTCATTTTATGATCACAACTCACTCACTCATTAGTGAGGTCTGAAATTAGTTCCCTATCTTGGGTTATTGGATAATTGGGTGATGCGCACTTGTTGAAGGAAGGCTATTTTGGAATATTTTGGTTTCTCTCTTGAAGGAAGGTGTTACAACTAGGGTTTGCACATTTATTTCTTGGTGAATTGTAAGTATTGTTTTGCAAAACTTCTTGAATGAATGGTTGTAATTTAATTTCTTGCATGTAGTTATGATTATTGCAGAACAAAAACCCTAGGTGACAAGCACACAAGTAGGTCATTGTCTCATGTCCCCTGATAGAGAAATTTTTAGCCATTGAAGAGGAAACAGAGAGCCTAGTTGTAGCTACACTCCTTTCTCTTTTTCTCCCTTTGCTAGCCATACTTGTCTGAGATCAAGAAGGAGAAGACATCCCAGGCCTAGGTTATATACACTTAGGGCCATTTTCTTCTAGGGTTTGATGATAGAGCCTTGTTGTTGCAACACTCTCCCTCATTTGACTCTCTTGTCTTGACTTTATATTTCATGCTAACCATTTTTTTTTCCATCTAAGGAAGGAGGAGAGAGCACGAGGCCTTCCCATAGCAACACCGAAGTGAGCCTCTCTCCCCTAGGGTTTTGTCTCTGAGGTCCTGTCGTAGCAGCACTTCAGAGTTCTTCCCTCCAGTCCTTATCTGTCCTCCTTCAACCTGTGTGTCCTTCACTCTTGACTCCATTAAACCCTAAGGCACTGATCTATAAGTCCTCCAACGTTGAAGTGAAATTGGTCAAACAACTCTCAAACTCCTTAAATTTTAAACTCTAACTACACTAACCCTAACTCTAGATAACCCTACTAACCCTAAGTTGCTAACGTCATCCCTGGTTGTTAAATCTTAATGCAGCAACGTTTTACTTTATGAGCAATTGAATGGTAGTTAAAGGCATTAATTAAGTCAAGTATTGATTTATTGCATTGAATTCCATATCGTTATAGTATTTATTGGTGATGTGACATTATCTTTTAGTGTTATTTTGTAAGCATTGACTTCGTCAACATTTACTTTCAAATTGCTTATATTGAATATCAAATAGTCTTTGATATATAAGAAGTACTAACCAGAGCTTGCATATATCAGTTTATTGTTTCTTTGTTCTCGAGCAGAAATTCTACTTGGTTATCTTTGTTGGCTATAAGTCGAACTATCTGTTTCAGTGGTGATTTGCGAAGGGGGGAACTTGTCATTGTCTGATTATCCTTTAGCCTCTTCAAAACCCCAGGTCATCGGGGACATCTCCCCCGGGCCTCACCTACCTAAAGAGAAAGAACCTTCCCATCATGGTGACATTGGGTGGGATAGGTTCCTGTTACGCTAGCTTGGACCTCTACTTTATAGCCTTTCTTCCTAGCTAAAAATTGTGCGATAACAATACCTATATTGGCATAAACCTATTTTACCCTAGCGACTTCATTGAATAAGATCAGTAGCATGAAGTAGTCTAAATCAGAAATCATGTCTCCTAAGAAAGTTTACACTAGAGCAAACCCCGATCCAGAGCCTGTAGCATCTGTGTCTGATCCTGAAAAACTTCTACACAAAAGAAAGGAAAGGGTAATGGACTCAGTATGTTACATGTACATGAACCTATCTTTACCTAAAGATGGGGTAAGAATCATTGACGACCTTGATTTCGATTTATTATTTGAACAAATTCTATTCAGGTCTAGATTAGAATCATATTTGAATGAAATCATCTTCGATGAGAAAAAGTTCCAATCTTTGATACCAACTAACCCCCCTCAAGTTATTCTAATTCCCACTCAAACTATTCATCCAGTTCAAACTCCTCCTAGATTCATGGCCGCCAGATTCTCCCCTCTCACCTTACCTGCCCAATTACATGATTTACCTCATAATTATAATGAGAGAATTAAATTATACGATGTTGAAGGGAATGCTTCAGCTCAAAAACACTTGGATTGGTTTAATGACTTTGTCGACCTGGAAGAGGTAGATTATGAGGATGCAAAAACAAGATTGTTCGCACAAAGTCTCTCAGGTGAGATTAGAAAATGGTTCAAATCTCTTCCAGCAGCGAGTATCCCTAATTTTTCATCTTTTGAAACACTTTTTCTTGCCAGGTGGGGTGATAAAAATAATCCTCTTTAGTTATTAACTCAGTAAAATAATATAAAAATATCACCAAATGAAATAATACAAGAGTTCTCAACCAAATTTATGAAAGTTTATAATTCAATTCCCACGGAAGTCAAACCTCCTCCCGGAGCTGCCCAACTTCGATATGTTGATTATTTTGACAGTGAATTTGCCTTGTTGTTAAGAGAAAGAAGATACAATACATTAGATGATATGATGAGCGATGCAATTGAAGTAGAAGTAAACCTGATGGCATTAGTGAAGATCAAACATAATCTTGACAGAAGTGTGAAGAAGTTCTAAGGGGAAGCACAACCCTCTATGTCTCAATCATCAGATGATAAATTTGAATTGATGATGAAAACTATGGAAAGACTCATGGAAAGGATTTCCATAGAAAATAAGCTTGCCACCAGGGATCAAACTGATTTTCAGCCCAGAAATCAAAATTTTAGAAGAGCCCCAGTTCCACAAATCAAGCAAAGAGACCAAAGGGATCAAGGTGATCAACAAATAAATCCTCGTTTCCAAAACAACTATGCAAACAAATATTTTGATCAAATAATCTAATACCATATGCATTGTTGTGACTATACAAAAACAAATGTGTTCTTAACCAAAGGATAACATGATCAATTTATGGATGCACATGATGATTTTATGCAGGAAAATGATGATATGTTGTCATTGAAAACTGAAGAGTTTAGGAAAGGATACCACAATGTTATTATGCATCTACAGAAGAGGTATAACCTCAGAACTAAAAAGGCACCTACAAATGTTCCAAAGGAGAATCCTACAAGGGAAATTCAGACAAATACCCCTTCTTCAAGACAACCGAAGAAAGATAATTCAATAAGGGATGTAATGGAGAAAGGAAAATAAAAATAAGAACCCCCAAAGAAAATACCTGAGGCAAGGAGGGAAACGGTCATTAAAAAGGTAGAAAAAACTCCGTCTAATATCAATTTTGGAAGCCAAATGGATAAAATCAAAATTTATGTTTTGTTTAATGAGTTGATCAAGAATGGAGAATATAGAAATCAGATTATTAAAATGCTAAAAATGGAAGAGGCCCCTGACACCTTGAACATACAAAATGATCACCCTGTTATCTTGTTTGGCCTGCATGTGGAAGAGAGTAGCGATGTCGATGGCATTCATCCTTTCTATTTTATCCTTAAAACTCATGACATGACCTTACATAATGCCATGTTAGATTTAGTAACATCACATAATCGCATGCCCAAGTTGGTCATGGATGACTTGGGCCTAGACATTACAATACCTTATAAGGATGTTTTCTCTTTTGACTCATGGAAGGTGAAATTCTTAGGTTTGATCAAATATCTAGTCATATCATTGTCTCAAATCCCATCGAAAAATCTAATCATGGGCATGGTGGTTGTCAACATCCCTCCTAAATTTGGCATGTTGTTATCTAGATCTTGGGCTGCAAAGTTGAAAGGAACTTTGCAAATGGACATGTCATATGCTACTATCCATGTTGTTGGCCAAGAAAGGAGGTTGTACAGAGAAGTGTTGCTCAAGTACATGGTGAGTAGAAAAACTCAACCAAATAATCATCATATTTACTCTATTGATGCCAAAGTTGGTTCCTCTATTTTTTATAATAACTTGAGTTTTGAATAGGGGAAGTCAACAACTTTCATGGCTGTCAAAGACAAAAATAATCATCGAACAGAGGAAATTACAGATCAGCAAAACAGTGCAGAGGATGAAATGTGGAATATGAGTTTTGATGGAGCTGCTAGCAGGGAAGGAGCTGGAGTTGGTCTATGGATTAACCCTCCCAAGATAGGTACAAAAATCTGTTCTTACAAACTCTCTTTCGATTGTACCAATAATATGGCTGAATATGAGGCACTGATTTTGGGATTGAAGACTTTAAAAGAATTGGGTGCTAGAAGGATAGTTGTACATGGGGATTTTGAGCTTGA